>PVIH01011747.1:0-67443 GCA_004025045.1 Sigmodon hispidus | reverse complement strand
ATAAAAACAGACTTGTGGACCAATGGAATAGAATTGAGGATCCAGACATTAACCCAAAAACCTACAAACACCTGATCTTTGACAAAGAGGCCCAAAACATTCAATGGAAAAAAGATAGTATATTTAACAAATGGTGTTGGCATAGCTGGATGGAAGTGTGTAGAAAAATGCAAATAGATCCAAGCCTGTCACCCTGCACTAATGCATTTTCAAAAGGGGTCTTTATACATCCTTGGATTAGTCACCCCATACTAGGCTCTTTTCAATCCCTCTGTTGCCGTCCATACTTACCACTGTAACAGGGATATTATCAACACCTCCCTCCCCACCCCGTCCTTTGTATCACCTGTGCTCTGCTGTCTCTAGGTCTACATTTCACTTTGATCACATGCTGATAGATGTAGGTCTCTGTGTAGATTTCATGCATGCTTCCTTTTTTCTATCTCCTCACCCTCATTTTCCTACACCAACTCCCTTCATGCTCGAACATTTCTGATCTCAGTATCCCCTCTGTTTTCATGGTACCTACATCTCACTGTTTCCCATACCTTAATGTATCAGCATCTAATGGCCCATTTCTAACAACCTGGATTCTACACATACTCAAAGTTGAACATACAAAACAAAGATTCAAAGCTATGACCTACCCAAGTATAAGAGAGATAGCTGGTGTTTGTCTTTCTGAGTCTGAATGACCTCTCTCAACATAATTATTTTTCCAGTTTCATCTATTTATGTGAAAATGTCATGATTTCATTTTTCTTTACATCAGTATTCTATTATCCTACTGTGTACCACACTTTCATTGTTCATACATCATGATAATCAAATATATTGTAGTCAATATGAACAGATAGTTTCTGAATTTTCACACACTAATTTAAGCTGCTGTCTTGTGACTGGGTAAAGAAATATATCTATTGTAGTACTGGATGCTGATGGGCACAAGTAGACAACATTCATGATTCAGTAAATAAACAAACAAACAAACAAACAAACAAAAAACAATGTGGGTCAGCCAGTGACTTTCTCTGGATTATTAGAACCCCAGAAGTGGTCTATCTCCACGGAATGGCAGGAGGCAAGCTCCAGGTGGTTTGCGGCAGGAAGAGGAGGAGGAAGAGGACTTCTTGGACCATTCTGCTATCTTTCTCTGCCACCTCTGAGGCAGCACTTGATGCTGTATTTGGATGCTTAGAGAACATTACTCTGGGTGACTGGTTCCATCTACTGCAAAGAAATATGGACAACAGGAGTTAGAATATAGGGAAGAAAATAAAATCATCTATGTACCACTATTAACAAAGACAGTCCACAACCAGGGTAAAAAGTTGTATTATAGAACAGTAAGGGGAGGTGTGGTCATGCTCATGACATTTACACCACCATGATGATGAGTTGTCTGCTGAAAGCATTGAGTTGCTGTTTTTATAGATTACAGAGGAGTAAAGGAAGGTAAAGGCAGGTCTTAAGCTACTGCTAGAAGTGACTTTGAGTTCCAGGTCCCAGGCCAGCATTCTAGAGTATCTTGGGACTCTAGGTCCTCCAAAGGATAGCAGTTGATGTCGTTCTGATAACCCCAGTCCATCAGGCTCAAGGGAATGTGGCTGAAGACAACAGAAATTGCTTCTTTGAAAGTCCAAGTGTAAGCCCTTCATTTGTATGAGGAAGGGATAGTTCACACGTGAAGTAACTAACCTGCTTCCTTGCTTCCTTTCTTCAGGAGCATCCTGTCATATCCAGTGACCCTAGTGTTTTTCTCTCCCTTGTACAGTCTCCTTTTCCCTGTGTTTCTGAGTCAGGTTCTTCTAGTGCATCCCTATATCTGTTATGTTAGGGTCCTTGTGCATCCATACTCTAGCTTTTGTCCCATATAGCTTTGGTGAAGCCTTATGCATACTCAAAGTTCCTGTTTTGTGTTGGTTTATGTCTTCAGCTCTCAGTCAGGTTTTAGGGGGAAGTTTCTAGAGCTATTCTATCTATGATCTCAGTGTGTCTTGTTTGGAAGAGTAACTGAAGGACATCTTCTACTAAAATGCTACATGTGAAAATTGTCTTGGCTTCATTTCTTATTGTGTGATGGGAGAATGTGTGGGAGAGAGGGCCTATTTGTTCACAGATTATAGTTCATCATCACGGAGAAACCTAGGCTGTGGGAACTTGAAAGCAGCTATTCATATGCAGTCAAGCACAGAGAGCAATAAATTAATTCACACACGCTGTGCTCAGTTCACCTTCTCCATTGGGAAAGATGTTACAATGTCACTGTGAGATGTTTTCTTATTTGAAATTTATTTTTAATAAAGTTTTAATGAATGAAATCAAAGGAAAAATGAACATCAAATTTTATCTATGTGGTCCTTTAAAGACTGTCTTCTGTTGATGATAGAGTACTCTTTTTTGTGTAAATTTAAAAAAAAACCCAATATTTTGACAGGTGAGAATTCAGAGTAATTTAACTCATATAGACAATATGGAGTCTCCATGGTCACCTGCTTCGAGATTAGAGTTATCTGTGTGTTTCCCATTCAGTCATTTTGTGAGCACAGGAGTTATTTCTCAGTTGATGCACAGACCTTTTGGGTACCAATGCAAGCCAACTGCCAGAGGGTGACTGACAGCTATCCTGTTATTATAGCTTGTTAAGTATATTTGTGCACTTTTTCTTAAAATTCTTTCTATGTATGCCAGTGTATTGCATTTTTGTTGGGTCGGCAGCTACTCTGCAATTTCTACTTGTCAAAATCTCTCTGGCTAAAATGGCCCTTGACAGACTGCTCAGGCTCAGTGGGGAGACTCTTTGCCTTGCTATCACCCGCCAGCATTTCTGGACTGTTACCAACCAGAAAACATGTTTGTCAGATTTTTGGAAAGAAGAAAGCAGCACCCCAATTCCTATTGTGTAATATTGATTTATTTTTTATAATAAAAATAAGAATACATACTGATTTTTACAGGACCATTTTGGTTTTAAAGTATGAGTGACTTAAAATAATACAACAACAAAAACAATAGTATTTTTTAAAATAAATAAAAGCAAACCAATCTTATTGAAATTTTGCTCTCTGTTAAATACTGCATTAGGGTTTGTATATCAGCATGCACAGCATGGATAAGTTATGAAAATTATTGCCTTCAGCATTAATAAACAGGGCTTTGTGGAAGTGTGTGTGTGCAGGAACACACAAATACAAGCCACAGACAGAATCAGGCTTTGCTTCAGTGGCTGTATTGTAGAAAGCATATTGAGTAACATCCCTCAGCAGTTATACGCATGCATGCAAACATAGAAATTCACTGTTCCTTCCCAAAGGCAAGGTCCTTATCTGCTGTCATCCATGGAATTCCAAGCAGAAGTACGTACCATTAACTGACTCCTGTGTTTAGATCTAATCAAGAATGCATTGCTTTTCATGGAAACACTTTTTTTTTTTTTTAAATTAGAACTCCAATATCACTGAAAAATAATTCTGCATTTTCCAATTGATCTGTCCCATAAATAATTTCTCTCTTCTCCCAGGTCTAATTCATTTTACTTATCATTGCTTAGAGAGAAGGCTTTTGTGTTCAGAGCAAAGTCCTCAAAATAGACCAACACTCTTAAGGAGTAAATTAAAGCAAAATGGTTTTATATCTGTCAATCATTTTTTTTTACCACCTTCAAGGGGCTCTTCTGACCCTCCATCACGTCCCAGCCAGAAGATGGTGCTGAGGTTACTGCCAAGTAGAAGGGATAACCCTACAATTTTTTTATTTTTTATTATTAGTGCCAAATACCATTCTAGAATTTAAAGTGCGAGTATGTACTTGTTTCTTTGAGTTTTTTAAAAGATATTTGCACTAATGAGTGTGTACACTACTTTTTGGTAATATCTCCTTCAAGCCCTGGTAGATATAGAGTCAATGAACTTAGAGGACCATGATATAAAGAATTCTTCCTTCATCTCAAATGGACAGATAGCTATCAGGTCTTCCAGTAGGAGGGCTAAATGACCATTTCTGAAAAGGTGAGATAGCTTAGAAGTTGCATTTTGTATATTTTTCTTGGCTTCTGAATGAGATAAGCCCAACTAACTTGGTATGGTGTTGGCTTTCCCTTTCTTTTCTTCAACTTTAAGGATGCACTGTATATGTCTAATTTTGAAAAATCTATCAGCATTTTGTGACAAAGAAAATAGGAGAAAGCAAATGGACTATCCTTTCCTCACACTTAAAGAATATATGTATATACACTCTGCATAATATTCTGTTTACTGAAAACTGGTGGCTTTATGATAAAATGAATCTTCTGCCAACCATTGAACTATATGAAATGTTCAATTTCTTCTGGGTTCAGGCTTTAACACTGAGCCAGAGGGAAAACGTGCTCCTTCTGGGAATAGAATTTTGGCAGCACTGTGGGATGGCACTGGTGGCCATGAAGCTGGAAGCCTCCTGAACATGAAATACCATCACTCAGGGTATGCAGCCCAGTGCCAATCTGTGCCAAATTCTGTTCTTCATAAATATTTATGAGTGGTCTCTGCCATCTCATTAGAATTTAATTCAAAGACAACAGGTGCAAGTGGAGGGTGCTTGAGTGAGGCCAACTGCCTTCGCTTTGCTCCAAGTTTTATATTTAGCACAGTCTGTGCAGGGCACCTTCTGACACCCACTTCACTCATCTGATTTTTTTTTAATGCTGGTTAGGCATGTCTAAGTGTCATTCACTCACAGCTGGTTAACCACTGTCTCCTTTGAAATATGACAACTGAAGAATACACGCAGATGATCATGGCTTGCACTGTGAGGGGAACATGGAGTGGGTGGAGAGGGTTCTCTGCATGGAGGTGTGCCTCATGTGTCCTGTTCAGAAAGGCAGAGTGGGGGTTGCAGCATTCTCAGGCATTCACAGACTGGCAGAGATGGGGAGGGATAGCAGGGGAGCGTGCGAGCAGGAAGGAACTAGACTCAAGGCTTTGCAAACTGTTCAAAGCTGCAAACACAGCTGCAGGGATGGCCACCGTACTTGTTTGGTGATGGAAATGGTGCAGGGAGGGAAAAGGTGGTGAGGGTCAAGGCCAGCAAATCAGTGGAGATGAAGCCTCAGAAGGCTGGTAAGTTGTGCTGAGAGATTGATCTAGTAACTCAGTATGTTCAAGAAGGCCCCATCTCTGTCTAATACTACCTACTTATTATTATTTTTATTGCTTTTATTATTATTGCCATTATCATTATCATTGTGTATGTTTGTGTGTCTGTATGGGTCTGTGTATGTTGTGTGTATGGTATAGATGGATGTGTACAGAGGTCAGAGAAGGATGTCCAGTGTCTTAGTCTTTCACTCATACCTTTTCCCTTGAGACCACATCTCTCTTTGAACTTGGAGCCAGGCTGGTAGCCAGCCAGCTCTAGTGGCTCCCCTGCCCTTAGCACCACCCTATACAGTGCTAGGGGTACAGGCTTTTGAGCGGCTACTCTTTTTTTTACTTGCATGCTGGGATGTTGGGGATCTGAACTCAGCTCCTCCTGCTAGTACAGCAAGAGATCTTGCCCATTGAGTCTCCTCCCTCTCCAGCCCCAAGACTCTGCTTCACATGCTAGAGCTATAGTGATACAAAAGAAAGAAAAGTGACAAAGGACAGAGACAGGAGAAATGGCTAAGAAAACTTAATGCTTTTGCAAAGGACCTGAGTCCAATTCCTCACATGGTGGTGGCTCATCTGTAACTCCGGTTTCCAATAGTCTGACGCCCTCTTACGCCCTCTACAGGTACTGCAAGCACGTGGTACACATATGTACCTGTAGGAAAACTCATGAATATGAAGGTGTGTGTGCGTGTGTGTGTGAAATTGAAGAAAACAAAGACCATGAATTTTAAAGAGAGCAATTGGGAGTGTGTGGGAGGGTTTGGCAGCAGGAAAGGGGGAAGTGATGTAATAATGCTATAATCTCAAAATAATCAAATAAATAAATCAATCTCTTTAGAAGATGCGGGTGGTACCCAGGTGGAATGTGAGTGTTAGCAGGATACTGGAAACAAACAGTAAACATAGAGTGGATTGGTGCCTAACCCAGGCTAATGAGGAGATAGAGTGATGTGCACAGGGTGGACTCACTGAGTCCCCAGGCCCCATCAGAGAAAGGAGAGCTTCTGGACAAAGAATGCATCACTAAGTGGCACCTCTCAGTATGGGCTCCTCCTTGGGGTGTAGCTAGCCCAAGGAATTTAACTAGAAAGGAAATCCTCAGCATTACATTCAATAACCTTTATGTAACCTTATTGCTCAAATTTATATATTACTGTAAATTTGCAAACTACTGTAAAAAGCCTTAGAAGGCAGAATAGCACCTCTGCTTTCATTATCCAGTTTGCAGGTGTTTTTATTTTGGTTTGGTCAATTAATTAATTTTTAAAACAGGTTTTGTTTATCTCAGCCTGACCTTGAGCTTCTGACTTTCCACATTAAAGGTAGGCACAACCACATTAGATTTGTGCCTTGCTGGGGAATTGACCCAGGGTCCTGTGCACACAATGCAAGTAAACAATCTCTCAGCTGAACAGCAAGTCCAAACTTGGGTGTTTTTCAGATGCCTCCAAATGGTATCATTGACATTCAGCTATTGTTAGTTGTAGGCTAGATTTTGTGATATTGGTCAGTTATTTATAGTAAGTGTGTTCTAACCACACTGACTTGTGTGTAACTGTGTACTTTTGTGTATTATAAAACATCATTTAGAGAAATATCCCTTTATTTTAGTCAGCCTCAAGGATTTTGGTCTACCTAATGGAGCAAGGCACACCAATGCCCTCTCCTGTTAAAGGTTATAAGAATAAACACTTGCATGCTGGTGTGTGTTCAGTGTTCTAGAAATAGCAATCAGCTGACTCCAAGGAGTGGGGTCTTATAGGACTCAGGTTGCCAAAGCCCTGTGGGGCTCACCATGGTAGGACTGTGCACAGCATGAAGTTATCAGTGCTTTGCATATTAGGAAGCCTGGCCAAGAAAACTCAAAGTTTAATGATTTTCTTTTTTTAAAAAAAGCCAAACTAATTAATACAGGGAAAGTAGGCTAGTAATCTACTTTCCTGTGAGAGCCATTCCAGGCTCTGCTTTCTGCCGTAGCACACTGCTCATTAGATCTGAGGTCAGAGCATAGCCATGTTTATCAGCACTGAGAACTGAGCCCTGTGAGATAAAATCCTACCCAGCCACATGTTCTTCTCTACTTTGATTCTGTCCACGCAGAGCTTTTCAAATCTGCCAGAGTTCTTTTTGTCTAATACGTGTGTCCCTTTTTGTCTTGTCTTGATGTATTTTAATCTGCAACATCAAAGGGTCTGGATACAACTTGAAGTGATTGGCACTTCCAGTCTTGTATACAAGGAAGGGGAGTAGATATGTCTTTGTCAGCACTGCCATTGTGTGTCAACTGCACACACCCCAGTTGCTCTTTGGCGCCTTGTTCTGCTCAGCCTTGCTGCAGATTCCCAGAGGTCCCAGAGGCTCAGTGTGGGCTAAGAGGAATGGTGCCTTCTTGTGGAACATGGAAATGTATAGCATATCATTTGTATTTCTGTCCACATGTCTGCCATAGCCAGTACTTCAAGCTTCTTTCTAGATTGTCTCTTTTCTTCCCCTCAGAAGACACTCAGGGTGGGTTTTTTTTGTTGTTGTTTTGTTTTTGTTTTTGTTTTATTTTTTTTTAGTTATGATGACTATTTTTTTCTTTTGAGCTATCCAATAGAATATTCTCTTAGAATCATAAAGAAAGGAATCTCTTTATGTTATAATATAGACTTAAGATTGTCGACAAGATATTTAATTATTGTGATTCACTATTATTTTATTCAATTTTGGCATCACTGGGAACTGAATTTAGAGCCTTATACATTCTAGGGGTGCATTCTACCCCGACCCACATTCTCAGCCCTCCATTTATTTGTCTGGTTTCTTTGTCTCTTTTATTATTAGCTGATACGCATTGGAATTATACACTAAAAGGCATATTTTGAGGTTAACAAATCACTGGTAAACATAGAAAGAAAATTTTAAAAATAATCTCAGAAAATCACCTGGTTCAAGGTTTTTCAGAACAGCCAAAGACTTAAGAAGGCATGACTGATGGCCAGCTTAGGGGGCTCAGACTCAGCCACAACAATAACCATTTCTGTTTATGCATGCACCAAGTTAATCAGGCATTGTGACATAATTTGAGACACATAAATGATCATTTTCACAAGCTTAAAAAATCTTTTTGAAATTTACGGTAGAGTTGAAAAGGTGGGAGAAAAACTATATATAATATGATCATTATAATTATGGACAGTCATTATGGATTAAAACTAAAGAGCCACCAAGCCTAGGAGTGGGGAGGAGAGTCAGGAAAGGGGACCAGAGTGGAAACTTTCAAGATTATCTGCTTATTCTTATTCCTCAAAATGCATATGGGTGATCAAGGTGATAGGTGATATACTTAGCAGGATAATAACTTGACATTGACACCCATTTGAGAAAGTACTTGGGAGGGGGATCACTATTAAAGCTGGAAATGAAGAAGTAGAAAGTGCTAGAGTATGGCTGAGCATGAAAGTCTGATCCTGTTAAATATTTTGGACCTCATTTCCATGGGAGATGGAGAACAATTGAAGAAGTCACAGCATATCATCAATGCATATGATTCATACTGTACAGAAGAAAGGTTTTGAAAATACTCTGAAATTAATTTAAAAAATCATAGAGCAAATACTGTTTGGACTGGTTAGGTTTTGGGCAACTTTGCACACACAGGAGATACTTAGAAAGAGGAAGGCTCAACGTAGGAATTTCTCCTACCAGATTAACCTGTGAGAAAGCCTGTGGAATATTTTTTTTAATTGATTGACGTGGGAGAGTCCAGCTCACTGTGGGCAGTGCCATTCTTAGGCTACTGGTTCTGAGTGACATGAGAAAGAAGGCTGGGCAAGCAAAGGAGAGCAACCTGGAAGCGGTGTTCATTCATGAATTTGGCTTCCATCTGGCTGCCATGTTTGTGCCAGAGTGGCTATCCTGACCTCCTTGGTGATAGATTATACATTGTACCTTATAAGATGAGGTAAACCTTTTTCTCCCAAAGATGCTTTTAGTTACAGTATTTATCTCAGCAACGGAAAGCAAACTAGAAAAGTGAGTTCTGCGGTAGTTTTGGCAATGAAAATTGGAAGAAAAGACCCACTTTGCTAATACAGAGACGAAGGAAACAAATCAATTTGGTGGCTGATTAGGAATGGGATAAAGATGAGAACTAAGGCTGATCGAGTCGTGTTAAACTGTTCTGTGAGGAGCAGGGGAGAGGCGCAGTGAGCTAGTAGAAATAGATTGGAGGGAAAGATGATTCTGACGTCAGTGTGAGACAATTGAGGTGGGGGGTGTGAGTGAATAATCAAGTGGGGATTAGGAAAGAGTCCTCCCAAGTTACCCACTTAGGTGTAAGAACAGAGACAGTGAGTGCATGTGGTTTTGTAGACAATGAGCCTGGAATGGATCAAGCGCAGAACCACAGAATTTTCTATTCAGAACTGGTAGCCTAGAAAGGTATGAAGTTATGTTTGTCTTTTGCCATGTTCCCTTTGGCTTGGGCTTTTAGATTAGGAAGCCCACGTGTGATCAGCTGTCCCAAGTTCCTGCTGCTGTGACTCTCTGTTATTATGGACTGTAACTTGGATCATTTTCCCCTCAAGTTATCTTTGGTCCTGGTGAATGTCACAACCACCGTGACACTAGAACACCAAGCAGCTAAGCTGTGTGACCAGTGAACCCTGAGGTCCATGCCCATCCTGCCCCCTAGCCCAGCAGTTGCCATCATGGAGATTTAGGTGAATAATGAAGATCAGACTAGGGTCCTCTTGGTTCCCTTCACAGCATGAAGGTTGCAGATTGAAGTCTGCCTGGCCTGAGGAAATCATCTCATTGGGCTCAATCTATAATGAGGAAAAGAGAGACTTGCACCTTCTCAGGCATTTCCCTGAGAGGAGAGAAGGTGTAGCCTGTTTATTCACAGTCTTTCCTCATATCCTACTGCACAGGCCACTCTCACACCCTCTGTGACACAGAAAACGAACGACAGACGAACTCAAGCTATGCCCGGAAACCTTAGGCCCAATGAGCCAAAGACCCAAGGGAAATTGCTAGTGCTCCATTCCCTTCTTGTAAGCTTACACTGAGGATGAGAATTTTAAGCAGAACCAAGTTTTTCCTGGGAAGCCCACATCTATTTTGAATGTGTCCAACCTTTTCTGAGATGCCTCTCTGTGAGCTGATGTGCACATAGATTTTTTTTTATCTATTCAAAACTAATTCTGTAGCAAAAATATAGAAACAATAATAAATACGATAAAATTGTAAGAATGTTACACAGTTCTTTCTCTTTTATTTTCCCTAAGATACACTAACATGCAGGGTTGAGTCAAGAGAGAAAAACCTGCCCTGTTATAATTACCATAGATACGCATCTGGTGTATATCACTAACTGCCGCACAGACAATGGAAATCACTGATGTCAATGGACAGAGGTACTTGTAATAGGTTCTGGAGGCTTCTCACAGATGAAGGCTACCTGAATATTTGAACTGTGTGTGTGTGTGTGTGTGTGTGTGTGTGTGTGTGTGTTTGGGAGGGTGTTAGCAACCTGCTATGCAGACCCTCGGTGTCTTCCCAGAGACGTGTCTTTACTGTTAAAGATCACAGGTTCTTTACTGTTGAAGTCTAGGGAAGAAGAGGAGGGGATGGGAGAAGGTCAGAGAGACCAATCAGATTTGCCTTAACTCCGTTTCATTTTCTGTACTGGCTTTTTGCAGTATATGTGAATCCAGTATTGGCTTTCTTTAGTATACACAATTGTAAACAATTTCTACTGTGATTTTCTGGGTGGGACTTGTAATAGTGAGATAATAACTTGTATAAAGTGGTAAGGTTTCACCTCATCAAAGGTTTATTTGAACATGTTATAGCTCACTGTCCACCAGATTACATTTTCACATGATAATTTAACAAAGAAGGTTTTAGCAATTAGCTTGCTGGACCACTCCCCACTTGCTTACCCAGTGTCTGCCACCTGCCACCGCCCACCCCTGTTCTCGGGCCACTATAGGAAAGGTAGCAACCTCCTCTTGTACAGGTCCTACATTATTTTTTTAAATTATTTACAGAATAATATCCATTTTTCCCCATGTATTATCCCCTTACTTCCCCTCTCTTCCCTGTCCTAACCCTTCCTGGTCAGAAAGAAGTCCCAAGGTGGATCAGCTCAGCATCCACTGCAGGCAGGTCCGATTTCCTCATCCTAATGTCAAGACTGGGTTAGGTGTTCCTCTGGGGGAACTGGGCTCGAAAGTGCCAGTCCACACATAAAAACACAATCTAATCTCTCCCCTTGAGGCTCTACATACTGACCATGTCACTGAACAGTTGTCTATCCTTGAAGGGCCTACTTCCTTTTCTTGAAGGTTCCCCAGTTGCTACTCTTAATTCAGTGAGCTCCCCAGAGCTCCAGTCACCCATCATTGTGGAAATTTTCCTCATAAGCCCTATCCCCTTGCTCATATAGACTCTCCTCCCCTGCTCTCAGCTGGATCAGGAGCTCAGCCCAGTGCTCAGCCACGTATGGCTGCCTCTACCTCTATTCATTGTTGGATGTAAGTTCTGTGGTGGCACTTAGGGTGGTATTCATTTGATTATAGGGGAAGTCAAGTCTAGGCATCACCTTCACTATTGGTTGGAGAAGATCTAGGCAGGGACATCCTGTGAGTTCTTGGAGGTTACCCTAGCACTGGGTCTTTTTCTAACCCCACATTGGCTTCCTTTATTAAGATTCTATCTCTTTTTTCTCCTTCCTTGTGCTCCACTCACTCAGTCATCTCCTTTTCTCATGATTTGTTCCCACATCTTCTTGGTTGCAACCCCTAATGCTCCCAATTAGCTAAGAAGATCTTCTCTATTTTTTCTTTCTAAGGGAATCCCTGGATGTCTCTCTTAAGTTCCTTTTAATAGCAAGCTTTTCAGGGGTTGTGGTTTGCAGCTTGGGTGTTAATTCTTTTTTTTTTTCTTTCTTAATTGGAATTGCTTTTAAGAATAAAGTCTCATATTTTACCCATGTATCCCCTTGTTCAAACTTCGTTCCCCCTTCTGACCTCTTCTGGTCACTCTGGGTGTTCATTCTTATGAGGAGAACTTTCATACAAAAAGTGAAAAGCAGCCCTGAAAACTTGTATAGTGTTACATACATTTAAGTACACAGAGATGCTAAGGGCTACAGAGTAACACATGGTAGGGAAGGCAAAGGTGGAGTGTGCTCTGCTGCAGTTGGCCACATGTGACTTCTCATCAAGGTTATGATTGCAGGATAGACAGAACCTACAAAACCCTTGGAGGACGTCAAGAGCACAATGTGAGGAGGTGACACAATGTGAGGGAGTGACACTGTCTGAGGTGGTGGCAGTCTGAGGTGGTGACACTGTCTGAAGTGATGACACTGTCTGAGGTGGTTTCGCTGTCTGAGGTGGTGACACTGTCTGAAGTGGTGACACTGTCTGAGGTGGTGGCACACTCTGAGGTGGTGACGCTGTCTGAAGTGGTGACACTGTCTGAGGTGGTGGCACACTCTGAGGTGGTGACACTGTCTAAAGTGGTGGCAGTCTGAGGTGATGGCACAGTCTGAAGTGATGGCACAGTCGGAGGGGGTGGCACAGTGTGAGGTGGTGACATTGTCTAAAGTGGTGACACAGTCTGAGGTGATGGTGCAGTCTGAAGTGATGGCACAGTCTGAGGGGGTGGCACAGTGTGAGGTGATGGCACAGTCTGCGGGGGTGGCACAGTCTGAGGTGGTGACATAGTCTGAGGAGGTGACACTGTCTGAGATGCTCACACTGTTTGAGGTGGTGACACTGTCTGAGGTGGTGACACAGTAAGTCCAATACCAGCAAGTGCCTTTTACACTGGGCATGTGATTATCTCACAGCAAATTAATTTATTTAATGAGAAGACAACAACAGAGGAAGCAGCCTCATTTTTACATCATGCTTGTCATAGATCGCATCTGCAGTAGGCGTCTCTACCTGGGTGGGTGTGAGTGTACTGCTCTTCCAAACCATGCAGCCTGATTATGGTGATCAGTAAAATGTCACACTGAATGCTGATTTAACATTCAGCACAGTGAAGAAAATGTTTTGCTATTTTACTGGTTCCATTTTGAGCACTATATTTTCAGCACAGGTCTTCAAAATAAGGAAGATTATTCACTCCGTGTAAGGCCAGAACAAAGGAGGGCTGCCTCCCTTCCTTGGGATCTTGTCCTTATTGTTAGTCCTGGGCAGCCTTTGTGATGTAGGTGTTAGGGGAACAGAGACCTTTGCACTGATTAAAAGCTGACTGAGTTTGGAACTGGAGGATCCCTGGTGGCTGCAGCTTGACATGCTGCAAATGAATCCAAGAACCGATCCCCCAAGTCCTCAGACAGTCCCTTGCCTGCCTGCCTTCCCATGCCTGCTCCTGTCACATGGAAAGAAGTAACAACTTTCTTTTCCTGTTAGTCTAGGTGCTTAAAAGTAACACATTCCAGCAAGCAGAAGGGGAGGCTACAAGCAGCAGGACATGGCAAGTCTTGCCAAGGGGCCAGCATTTCCTGGCTCACAATGGCAGGAAAGGCCTTGCTCTGTTATCAAGGGGACCTGGCTGCTTTGATAGGCGATTGTTTTACAAACCAAACAACATTAAATATTGTGTGCGCTGCACAAGACTTGGGGGGAGGAATGCCAGCTCCAGGTGGGTCAGACAATGGTCTCGTCAGATACTTTGTTCTTTTTACTGGTGAAAAATAAAAACTCCAGGCAGTGGCTGTATGCAACTTTGCTTTCAGTAAAGTCTCTGTTGTTCTAGTAAACAATGGCGGCTCCAACAATGGAGGTTTCCTTTTCAATAAGTGCTGATTTGCAAACGTACAGAGCGAAAATAGACATTGGCAAGCTGCAATGGAATGGTTGCACGGTGGGGAATGGTTGCACGGTGGCAGTCGCTCTGAGGAAAAATGAATGGTCCTAATGAAGTATATGAATACCACCATCTCCTGAGGAAATCAAGAAATGTCTCACTGGGTGGGGACCAGCAACCTTCTAATGGCCAGAAGAGATCCCAACCTATTTCTTTCAGAGTGTATGACAGTTTAGTTTCTTGGCTTTCTGCTCAAGACCCTTGACAAGCATATAAACAGATAGTCAATATTCACTAACCATAATATAAAAATGTATCAATTAATCTGCATGGTATCTAAACTGTACTTATGAATAATGAATCATTAAGTATATTAAGCATCATTCCATTGCTGCTTGTCACTATTACATGCTGTTGTGGGATATTTAACATTCTTTATTATTATTATTTATGCCTTGAATCAGAGGGTGGAGTTAGGGACTAGATGACCAGAATTAACAATTGAGGATTTTAAGGACCCAGTATACAGATAGACACAGAAGTAACAGGGAGGGGCTTAGAAAGACTCATGGGCCCTTTTGGATAGGGGAAGGAGAGAGAGAGGAGGTGATTAGTCATTTCCTGGCCACTTCTCTGATCAATCAGCTTTTTATCCCAATATTTGACTCTTGAGTTTTTATTACTAATAGAAAAATTTAGATAAACTCATAAACATGCATTTAAGTATACACACATATTCATTTTGTCACAAAAAATTCATTTGTAAAGACCTTTCTGACCATTCAGCTAAAAGCAGGAACGGTCTGGCATACAATAACATGAACGTGAACACCCACACTATTCATTCTCTAATCATTGCTGCTGAATACATAGCCATCTAAATGCTTTATGAATCACTGTGCATTCTTTATACTAATACAAAGTGACATCGTTATCAAATAAAATGAGGGGTTGCAGAGATGACTCAGAGGTTAGAAGGAGTTCTTGTAACAGTCTCTAACTCTGGAGAGATGTGGAGATATGACACATTTTTCTTGCCTGCTTCGGCACCAGGCACTCATATGGTGGAAATATATACATCCATGTAAAACACTTGTGTGTATAAAACAATAAATCTAAAATGATAAAAATGCATTGTAAGGTAAAATGTGCACAGTGAAGTAGCTTGTGTTTCTGAAAAGCCTGGACAGAATTTGTTTCTGAAATATGACAGGCTATAATTATATGTCTCCTTTAACAAAAATCTCCCAGCGCATATTAGAAACTGAATTCTGCATGTGAAGCATTGGTCCTCTACACAGAACATTTCTCACTGTTGAATAATTTTGCAGAAGAGCTTTCTGTAGCCACCAGAACACTTCTATGAAATACTTTGGAGGTAAGGAGGTGGGAGGTACTGAGTGGTGTCAGGAGGATATCTTAAAAAAAGAGAGATTTATTTCTAGGGAAAAACTTCAGTTGACCTACAAAATGAAAAGAAAAATATTTTCTAATCAAGTTGAAGAAGTTACAATTAAAAAAGAGAAGGAAAGTGATGTATTTTTAAAAAACTAATGGCAATATTTATAAAATAGAATTAGGTTCAGACTTAATATTTACTTTCTTTTTAATACTGGCTCCTAATAGAACTTGGAAACAGCTGGTTTTGTTGATGAACTGGTTCCATGTAAGAATGCATATGGCCTGAATCGTTAAAGTTCAATTTTCATCAGATTTATGCCTGGGAAAACTGACTGTACTCTTATATTAATTTATTATAGGCATGTCTTTGTTTGTCTTAGATAGATTGTAGGAATGGCAGAACAGGATGAGATGAAATAGGACCGCAATTACACAGTTTAAAATGCTTCTATTGCAGAGTCACATTCAACGGAATCGTTCATTACCACCATCTGTGCTGTATATGTCATGTAAAGATTAATAAGCAAGGAGAACTCTGTTTGTTTCTATGTTTATGAGGAATTTAAGCCAAGCCTGGCTTTTCCCGTCCCTAAGGAATACTGTAAGAAGAGGCAAAGCCATCTTCCCTGGACAGCAGGAACATTCTCAAGGGCTTTCCCAGGCTGCTTCTCTCCCTACAGATGACTTCAGTGCTGATGTAGGTTTTTATTTTTTGGTCTGTTTTAGTAAAAGACTCATCATATTCTATCCTTACAGAATATTTCTAATGGTATTAATACCTTCTTCAGGAATGCCAACTGCAATTCTCACTTAAATTTCAGAGTTCAAGAGGGGTTAGAGTGGAGAAGATTTGGCCTTTGTGGCTTCCCTGGGATAACTGAGTGTTTCAGGTAGCCAAGACTCCTCATGAGGGCAGCTTATGTCATTCGTCTCTCTTTTCCCCATTTTTCCCATTGCACTCCAGTCCATTCCATTCTAGTTTAATCCAGTCCAGTCCAGCCTTTGCCATAAAATTTTGTTTAGGTCTATTGAAAAAGAGCTGACTGAAAATCCACTGAATACATGAATAATGAAAAGTGGAATGGCAGCTGTTTCCATCTCATATTGACTGTTTAGCAGGAATGGCATCAGGACATGTAACATTTGTTTTGCTCCACCTTGCTCTACATGTCTAAATGTGAGTCAGACTCCCAAGTGCAGCTCCATAGGGTCCATGACTACTGGTGTGCCTTCCAGGCCCAGCTAGTGGTGCATACATGGACTTATCAGATACTTTTGTCCAAAGATGCAGGGTAAGGTTACTGCTTCACCATGAAACTCAAGCCAGTGTCTGGCAGACATAATTCTGTGCTGAGGTGTCCAGTTCTGAATGCTCAGTATTTGGGTGCTTGGCCATAATGGGAAGATAGTAGGGAGAATCTCTTTAGGAAGGCACCATGCTGGACAGAAATATCAGTATTTCAGTGGATGTCCGCACATCACTCTATAGTCCAGAACCCAGTACCAGTAATTATGGGATTACACACTGCTCATCCAGTTGACCCTGTTTAATCTTCTCAAACACAACTTAAGTGTTCCCAAAGTCTCTTTTGATGTTGGATTCTTACAATTGCAGTTGGTGAACTTCCTTGAGATAAAACCCAGGGATACATTACCAGTTTTGACAAGTTTCAAATAGTCTTTGAGTGTCCAAATTATTTACCAGGCTCACAAGTCCTTCCTCATTCTTTTAAATGAGCATTTGTATCTCTTTTTAAATTTATTTATTTTATTCCAGGCATTATACAATTATATCTTTTCCCTTTCCCTTTCCCTTTCCTTCCCTCCAAGTCGAGTCCCCCCACTCACCCCTCCTTACTCTCTTTCAAATTCCTGTCATTTTTTATTATTATTTGTTGTTATATGCATCTATGTGTACTTCTTTCACAGGGATTTAAAAAATTTTTTAGGGGCTGGAAAGATGGCTCAGTAGTTAAGAGCATTGACTATTCTTCCAGAGGACCTGAGTTTGATTCCCAGCATCCACATGGCAGCTAACAACTGTCTGCAATTCCAAGATCTGACACCTTTATAGAGCTATACATGCAGGCAAAACATCAATTCACATAAAATAAAATAAATATTTTTTAAAAATTTAATTGTATGCATATACTTGTATTTGTGCGTGGGTTTCTGCACATGGGTGCAATGGCCATGGATGACAGAGGATAGCTTTGGATCCTCTCAAACTGAAGGTTGTGAGTTCCTGGTGTGGTGCTGGGAATAGAACTTGAGTGTCTGCAACAGCAGGGAGCACTCTTAGCACACTGAGCCATCTCTCCAGCTCCCTCAAGTCTGTTCTAGAAATTTCCTTCTCATTTTAACAATTTTAATTCATCACTACCTTGAATTATTTGTCTTCTCTAAAAACAGTTCACTTTTATAGGTCTAAAGTTAATAAATGGGGTATGCACATAGCCTAGTTAGTCAAGAATTTGCCCAGCATGAATAGAGGCTCAAGTTCTCTCCACAATTCAACATAAACCAGGTATGGTGGTGCGTGTCTGTAATCACAACATTTGAAAGACAGAGATAGGAGTGTCAGACATTAGCGGTCATGTTCATCAACATAGTTAGTTTAAAGCTACCTGAGACTCTAGCGTAAGTGAATGAATGAAGCAGTGCAGGAGTTGACATGAGGATGTCTCACTAAAATGTTCCTGCTATTGATATGAGAACCTACAGCCCCCATGGCCACTTGTGGTCATGCCTGTGAAATGATACCTCCAACATTGCTGCTCTTGTGGGCCCGTGACCCCGAGCCAGCCAATCGGTTTCTCCATTAGTAAATTGGAATTGAAACTCAAATACCTGGGGCCAAATTAGATTGAAAAACAGCTGCCAAGGCTGGATTGCAGCTGCTGGCGGCCCCATTAGGGCTTTTCCAGGGCTGTTTAGCAATGACGGCCTCCTTTCTAGCTTGTCTGCACATACATTTCTTCTCTTAACCATTTTTTTTTTATGTTTTATTTTCTGTTTGTTGTAATATTAAACCTGAACTCATAAAAATAGGAGAAGATAATGAACCTTGAACAAAGAATCGCGCAATGAAAACAGTTACTGGCACTCATCAGGAGTGTACAGCTCAGTTTCAGAACTGATATCAAACTCCACATGGGAACCACGCTGTGTAACTACTTTCAAACCTCTCTTGTCTATTCTCAGTCGGCCTCTGGAGCTTAGCACTGAATAATTTGTAGCCAGAAGTTTCTGGCCTGGCATAACCCCATAGCCCAAATGATTCTTTTCTGTCCGCAACTTGGCCTAGCCTGAGTTTTGGGCCTGCAGCCTCACTTGGTCCCAAAAAATCGCACAGAGGTTTGTATTAATACATGCTGTTCAGTCTATGGCTCAGGCTCTCTGCAAGCTAGCTCTCTCATATTAACTCATTTCTATTAATATGTCTTGTCATGTGGCTGCGGTTTACTTATACTCCATTACATCTTACCTTTTGGGCAGCTGGATTGTGTCTCTCATGACACTGCCTTACTTCCCTCGTAGCTATGCTTAGATTTCCTGCCTGCTTCTAAGCTGCTCTGCTACAGGTCAAAACAATTTCTTTGTTATCCAATGGTATTGACAGCATACAGAAAGACCTCCCACAGATATGAAGAGAAAAGGGAGTGAGGGATGAAAGGTAGAAGCAGAGGAAATTAGGGAAGAAAGGAGAAAAAGAGACAGAGACACAGAGACAGGGAGGAAGATAAATGAATAGATCATAACAATAATTGTTTCAATTATCATGGATATTACCCCTAGATAGTATTTAAAACTCAAAATCTGTGACATAAATACTGCATATATATATGTATATGTATATATATATGATGGAGTCTGTTTAATATTCAGTACTTTTATAATACCATTCCCCAGCCTCACCTGCTCTAAAAGTGGATTTATCACCCATGCACTCATGAGAGACTCCCCACCAGATTGTCTCATGGAAGATTCTGGTCTTCTGGTTGAAGAATATTGTTCGTCGTTTTTGCTTTTATTTGGGGGGGGGGAGCTGACACCCAGGTCCCAAATAAGTTACACATGGAGGCTTATTCTTAATCATAAATATCTGGCTTTAGCTTGGCTTGTTTCTTACCAGGTTTTCTTAAATTTAAATTATCCCATCTACCTTTTGTTTTTGGGTGACTTTCTTTTTCTATTTCTGTATATCTTACATTCACTCTTACTCCATGGCTGATTGTGTGGCTGGGTGGCTGGCCTCTAGTGTCTTCTTCCATTTCTGGCTACTTCTTTTCCTTCTCAGATTTCTTCTTCTATCTATCCTTTCTGCCTGCCAGCCCCATTATTCTTTCTCCTGACTCAGCATTGGCCATTCAACTCTTATTAGACCATCAAATATTTTAGATAGGCAAAGTAACACAGCTTCACAAAGTTAAACAAATGCAACATAAACAAAAATAACATTCCTTAAAATATTATTACCCAACATTTTGACCTTTTTGTTTAAATAAAAAAGGGTTTTGACTCTAACATAGTAAAACTATACAAAAACAGTCACTAAAAATTACATTTACAATATTCTGTCCATTTGTTAACTGTATATTTAGAGAAAATAATGCATTGTCTATCTATCTTATTAAGTCCAAAGTTTTACACCTAACTTACTTTCTATCATAATTAATAAAAACTGCAACTATAACTATTCAGTCTTCAACTGCATCAAAGACCCAGAAAGATGTAATATTTCTTACAATTGAGACATTTAGCTGCCTGGATTGTCATCCAAAGTTTCTCTGCAATGCTGAGGTATCCATCTTGAGTCTATTGGTCCAGAATATATGACAAAATTTTCAGTAAAGCAGAAAATTTGAAGGAATTTCTTGCTTTGTATTGGCAAGGCTGGCTCATCAGTCATTTTCCTCTGTGTCCTAAAGAATATGTGGCAGACTCTTCTGTGAAGCAGGAATTTTGAAGGACTGTCCTGCCTTTTTTGGCAAAGTTCAAACAGTTTTTTTCCTGTGTGCCCTGCATGTCCAGTCTGAATAGCACATTGCCAGCCATCAAAGGCAAGAGAGGTTTCTTGGTCCAGTGGCTAATCTTGCAACAATGAAAGCAAACTCCATAAGGAATTTCTTCAAAGTTCATTATATCTGAAGTACATTGGTGCTGCCAGAAGCAGATGCTTCTCATTATTATGAAAAGTCTTAGGTTCATAAAACATTTTAAATGCTATATTCTGTAGGTCTTCGAAGTATTTTAAATCTATCTAAAATATCTCTTTATAATCTAGAAAATTGATTGTTATAAATGACTATTGACTCATGTTTTTTGATTGTCTTATATAGTTTATAATAATAACTTAACATTTTTAAATAGACTGTATTAGGTATAATATCTTAAACAAGAAAAACATACATACAATATGTTGTAACAAAAACAAACTTAAATTTGTATTAATATACAAAAACTCATCCTAATAAAAAATACCTGAGATTAATAGTTGTTTTTTAATCCTATATTCCACTAAATTATAACAAACATCCATAACTCATCAATTAATCAAAAGCCTTCCACAATTCAACTCTTGGGAATATGGGTATTGTTTCCTCAAGACTACTTTCTGTTGTCTTGAAGATGAAGATATCTTTAAAATCTCTTTAAAACCCTAACCCTAAAAATCTAAAATTTTGAGATAATGGCCATGTCCTGAAAAGACCAGTTATAATCTTTGTTGATAGATACCACCTGTCAAGTTTTAGAAGGTCTCCCTTGATCAAACTTAATATAATAATATTCTTGAAGGAATCCACAAACTCTCCTATGGGAATATAACACCAACACATTTTTAATTTCCATTTGACAAATATATTTCTTGACTTACTTCTCAAAAGTTAAGGCATTGCTAAAGTATATTGGTTTAGTTTAGCAGTGCTGTTCACAATCTCATGTCTCTTGGTAGCTATTATTTGCTTGTCAGAATCAACACAAGAACATTCAGGATCAGGATCCAGACTAATCTCTATGTGGCTTATCTTTTTGTATTATTACTTTTACTGTCTCTTAAAGACTTTTTCTACACTATTTCTTTTTATAATTGTCCATACCTCTTTTCTTTTTTAAAACTGCTCATGTTGTAAAACATACTGGAACGTGTTTAGAGTTTTTTCCTTCTGGACCTTTTTTATTGCACTTTTAGCATTTTTTTTTTGTCTGCATGAGCAAAAATCTGCTAAACAGCACGAACCTGTGCTCATCGCTTTGGTGGCTGGCTCTGTCTACTTCTTGGGTCATGAAAGTCAAGCGTAAAGCTCACAGCCCAGTCAGAGGTTCATGATCAAAAACTGTATTAAACCTTCTTAGCAGATAACACAGACTCAGAAAGACAAATATTGTATGTGCTCACTCATAAGTGGATTTTAGATATAAAGCAAAAGATAACCAGGCTACAATCCATACACACCAGCAGCAGCAGCAGCAGCAGCAGCAGCAGCAGCTAGGTAACAGGAGAAAGGTAAGAGAGATATTATCTTTATATTCCCCTGGAAAGGGAAAATAGAGAAGTTTTCCTGATCAAATTGGGATCAATGAGGGGGTGACAAGAGGAGATGAGAAGAGAACATGAGAGAGATGGAGGGGGAACAACCGAGGGGGAGAGCAAGTAAATGATATCTTGGTAGAGGGAGTCATTGTGAGATTAAAGAGAAACCTGGTACTAGGGAACACCCAAGAACCCACAAGGTGAGCCCAGCCAGGACTCCAAGCAATAGTAGAGAGGATGGCTGAATTGGCCTTTCTCTATTATCATGTGAATGACCATCATAATTGGCATTATAGAATCTTCATCCAGCAGCTGATGGAGGCAGATGCAAAGATTCACAACTAAACACTGGGCTGAGCTATAGGTCCAGCTGAAAAGAGAAAGGAGAGATTGCATGAGCAAAGGGATAGGAATCATGGGAAGACCCATGGATTAGGAGTTCTGTGCTGTTTGGAGCTTGCAGAATCTGAAATAACAGCTAAGGAACCTTCATGGATTGGATCTGGACCCTCTGAATGTGGATGACAGTTGAAGGGCATGAGAAGTTTCTGGAGCCCCTTACAGTTAGACCAGTCTATCAAGGGTCCATAAACTAACTTCTTGAAGTCCATGCCTAGGGGAAGAACACCTTTCTCCGCCTTAATACTTGGGGGAGGGATACAGTCCTTCCTCAAATGAATACACCGGACTGAATTGACTCACCTTGGGATTCCTTGTCTTTTCTGGGGAGTGAATGGGAGGAAGGAGAAGCTGGGGGAGGACTCAGAGGAGGAGCAGAAGCCCTAAGGAATAGTAGTGAGTATGGGAATTACTTTAAAATAAAATAAAATGAAAACCCTTCCTAGCTATGGAGTGCCAGTTCCCTACACTGTGACAGACATTTTTACTTAATTTTTTTTTGTGTGTGTGCCTACTTAACATACTGGCTGTTCAAAGGCTCACTATCCAGCAGACGCTGTCAGGCAGAAACTTTTAAAGAAGCCCTATTCTCTCTCTCTCTCTCTCTCTCTCTCTCTCTCTCTCTCTCTCTCTCTCTCTCTCTCTCTGCTCTACATGAAAATATGCCCCATGCTGAATGGCAAAATACAAAATATTGTTGGTTGTTTTCGCCCTTTTGGGAAGCCCAAACCCAGTTCCCAAAAAATGTACACATGGGGGTTTATTCTTAAGTATTAATGTTCAGCCGTAGCTTGGCTTGTTTCTTGCCAGCTTTAATTAACTTTAAATTATTCTGTTTATCATTTGCTTCTGAGTACTTTCCTTTCCTTATTTTTATATGCATTACTTTCACTTTTACTCTATGATTGACTGTGTGGCTGGATATCTGGCCCCTAGCATTCATCAGGTGTTTTAAACAGGCACAACAACACAGCTTCACAGAGTTAAACAAATGCAATATAAACAAAAGTAACACACCTTAAAATAATATGCCCCAGTAAGAGTTCTACTGAACCTTGACCCAGCTGGCTGTAACCTAGGTAACGACTCTGCCCACTGATTTCACTACTGATCTCTTCATCTAAGATTTGAAACATTGAATTTCTATCTGTAAGCATTCCCTAATGGCCACAAAACAGCTGCACAGCAGACCCCAGCATGGCAGCATGATGTCAAGTATGCTGGCATTCACCTGGGATGCAGCAGAGAGACTGTAGGTGCAGGAATAAAGATCACACCCCCTAGGAATGGCTATTAAGATATGGGCCCACCCACCTTCTTCAAAGAAAACACTCACATGAAAGTCTTTCTCTTTTTCTCTTCTGCCTCTCCCCACCTCCCTGCTTCCCAGTTTAATAAACTCTAGTATGATACCCGGTGGTGTGATTGTTAATAAGCACAAAAACCCAACACTATCAAGGTAGCAAATGAACCCTTTCAGACTCTGATTTTTTCTTAAAATCCTAAAGTAGTAAATGGAAAGAAAAGTGTGGTAATTTGGAGGAGAATGCCCACCCCTGCCCCCATAAAAGCATGTTTGAATGCTTGGTCTCCAGTTAGTGGTACTGTTTGGGAATGTTTAGGAGGTATGTCCTTGTTGGATAAGGTATGTAACTGAAGGGTAAGATTTGAGGTTTCAAAAGCCCATGCCAGGCCTACTCACTCTATTTTTCTGCTGTCTACGAATCAGGATGCAAAGCTCTCAGCTGCTGCTCCAGTGCTGTGCCTGTCTGCTTTCTGCCATGATGATCTTGGACTAACCCTCTAAAACTATAAAAAGGTCCCCCTTAAGTGCTTTAAATGCTTTCTTTTATAGGTGTTGCCTTGGTCATGGGGTCTCTTTATAGCTACAGAACAGTAACTTGCTGCTGTAGTGGCTACCTCTCTTTTCGTCATTGTTTAATAGTTGCCTTAAAGAGGAGGTAGCCCATCTCACAGCTCTTCAGTGCTAGCTCGGCTTTAGGAAGGCTGCTATGCTCCTTTGCAGGAGTGCCTGCTTGATTCCCTACCTCAGCACAAAGAATATTAAACAGATATGCAGTCAATTTGGAATGTGGCAAAAATTTGTTATTTGCTGCTTCCTTATGGGTATGTTGAAAAGAAACCAGACAGAAAAGAAAAAATCCGGGCCCAGGAAGAACACACAGGCAACCAATCCCAGCTCACACCTTGGACAGAGTTTCAAACACACAGTTACTTTTATGTTCATGGTATAGATGCTATGGGGCCATGAGTTATGTCTCAAGGTTTCTTATGAAAAGATTTTGATTTCTTTGTGTCCAATAAAGGCTTTTGGGGAACACCAGGATATTCTGATTTTTTTTTCTTTGAGAAACACTGACAGGGAAGAGAGGTATATGGAATGTTACCAGATGTTGAATCCCAAAGTTAATAATCAGCATATAAAATCAAGAAGATTAATTGACACTTATTTTCTATGGTTACTTGGTATGGTGGAAATGTTCTCTGTATGATGTAAATAAAGTAACTGGTTTGGCTTTTGTAGAGCACCATAGAAGTGGGTGGAGAATCAGAGGACAGGCAGGTAGGAAAAGGGTAGAGTTAGTCAGTTACCATCCGACCCCCGGAGAAGGAACATGTAAGAGATACAGGTGAGCCATGGGCTGGGCCATGTGGCGGGCAAATTAATAGAAATGGGTTGAATTAATATGAAAGAGCTAGCTAATAATGTGCTTGAGATATGGGCCAAACAGTATGAAGTTAACATAAGTGTCTGATTCATTTCTTTGGGGAACAAAAGCTGCCTCAGGCCAACGTCCAAACCTCCAGGCCCAAACGGGCTGGGAAACTTTCTACAACAACTTGGGTTATTAGGAAAGGAGGTGTGGGTTACAAACTCCCTCAAGACTCAAGGTGTATCTAGAAGAGAGCTTGAAAGATTTCAAGAGGCAGAGGTTGGGGAGGATGAGGCAAACCATGTAATTTGGTTATTACAGGGCTGTTCCACATACCAACTCACAGCAGCTTTGGTTGTGAGCACAAGACCTAAACAATATCAAGGCAGTCAACATTTCAGTATAGAGTGGGAGAGACACATGAGCTTTCCCTGCTCTTCTGAGGGGCTGCTGACCATAGATGGCTGCTGGTGAAGAAAGTGTCATTTACCTTTGGGAATGTGTTACTGGGAGATATGCTATGTTCCAATGGACAGCCCTACATGCACTTGGAAGCATTTTTCAGACTTAGTGGGTTATTACAAAGACAAGAAAGAGAGGACTTGAAATTGAGATGGAATGTGGGGGAGAGAATTAGAGATCTAGAGGGGCCTGAATGTGATCAGAAATATATGATATATGCATAAAATCATCAAAGAAAAGATAGTTTTTAAATGGAAAAATGGAATTATATGGAACTTTCTAACAAAGCTAAGATGTGTGAGAAAAGTGTGAATTGAAACTTCTCTATAGAATTATCATAGATTGAGTTAAATCCCCCCCAAACAAGAAAGGGGAAGACCACTTGGTTTCCCCATCAAAGGTAAGTGTTAAATTGCACTGCTTGCTGTATCAGAATGCTGCCATTGTATGTTTCCACTCTTCTGGTACTGGCCTTACTGGGGATGTGCACAGAGGCCTCTTGCCACTTTTGAAAAGGAGATTTTTACAAGTATTTTTCACTGCTTTTTTTCAAGTTTTCTGAGGCTGAAAGCCAGGCAATATCTCAAACTAAAAATCTGTTGGTATAGACATCTCTATATTATCACATGATTATAAACAAACTAAAAACCCTCCAAATTTCAGTATTGGTATACCTGTCACCCAGGAAGCAGGAAGAGACAGAGAGAAATGGACAGAGACAGGGACTATAACAATGGGAGGTGAGAGTGTGAGTTTGCAAGGAAGTAGTAAAGGAACCAAGATTCAGTGGTTGAATCATGGAAGGCAATAGAGCAGACTTTGTGCTGCCAAGAAGGAAAGTGTTAGAAACTAGTGCTATTACAACTCATGCAGGTGAACTTGGCATTTATACCACATCTTTTCCAGACTTTAACAGAAATTATGTCAGAAAAAATCCATTCTTTAGGCTACCAATAGTATTATTTTTGTTCAATTCATGATGTGGAAATATTTCTTAGTCACAGCAGGACTTAGGATCTAATCTTGGTTTGAAACCAAGCCTTACCCCTAGGTCATTCTGCTTCTTCGATGGAAAGTGTATCTTCCTCATTTATTTCTCTCTTCCTCTTTGTCTTTCCTGCACTCAGTCACTTAACATTAATTTCCCCTTTATAACAATTCCAGAAATTTAATTGGAACGAAGACCTGACTTTTACTTTTCACCACTGACCTGAGGGTAATTCACCAGACTGCTAGTGGTTGAGTCAACTATGGGCTCATTTAACTAAGCTCTCTTGCCATAATGACCAAGAAGCAGAGCTAACACTGAATAAAGCAAAGCCAAAAAATAGGAGGGGAAGCCAAAACCAATGAACCTGGCTGAGCCTTGAACAGTCACATATTCTTCATACTCTTTCTGCATAAAGTGGGCAGGTAAAACATGAAACTAATTATTTGTCTTTCTTCTGCTTACATAAGCTACTCCACTTCTTTTTCTTCTCCTCCTTTTTTCTTTCTCTTCTTCCTCTTTACCTTCTTTATCTCTTTCTTCTCCTTCCCATTCTCCTTTCTTTTTTTCTCCTTTTCCTCCTCCTCCTCCTCCTTACTGCCTCCTACTTCTCTTTCCTAGCTGGATTGTTCCTAATAAAAGTCATTCCTTGTTTTGTTTACGTTTTGCTCACTGATGGTGCCATTTCCTCCTGTGTCATCTTTTACAGGATCTGGCCAGGCTAACAGCCAGAAAATTCTTCAAAAACTCATGGGAGAATCTTTCCACAAATCAAATAATTTTGTCTCTGTTGATCAAATAGTTACAAGCTGAACACACAAAAAAAGTAACACTATTGAGTTGCTAGGGTGCCATTTATCACCTTAATAATTTTGGCTCATGGAGTGATCTCTAGTTTTTAGCCAAATTGGCTCTAGTCATTTCAGAATAATTTGAAAGTTTGGAAAAACAATGTGTTTGCATGAGATACTTTGTAGAAGGGAGGTGATTTTAGATTGTATTCCACTTAGTCATTAAACAGGAACATGCTGTAGCACATACATAGCATACAAGGCTGCAACATGGTCATCTATCTGCTCTCTACACCAAGGAAATTGAACTGATGACGTGAGGTTGCACAGAGTACCAGTGAGCAGAAGGGGGCACTGTTGGGTATTTGGTTTTTTGTTGATTCTCTGAAGCATTCTTTTTGTCATACATAAACTAAGGAAACTTAGAAGAAAAATTTCTTTAAAATTCTTCATCTTACACATTTAACATCTGTGTTCAAGAATTCATCTAAAATTGACTGGGTTTCCAGAATTTTCAGCCCTTTGGAGTTCTAAAAATTTAATATTGAGAACAATTTTATGACAATCTAATAGTAAGAGAACAAATGACTTTGTTTTGCCGAAACTGGACCAGAAATGTTAAATTGTTTGCTCAGGGACTGACTGGCATGAACAAAGCAGGCACAGGATGAAATTGCCAGTTCTAAAAATTCTTAACACTTGATTTTCTATTTACATGAGAGCTCTGTTAGAATGGAAACAAAATATTCCTATAGTCTTTTTCATTTGAAATAACGCATCTTTAATTTTTAAATGATTTAAAAAGTTGTTGCCTAACACTCAAAAATGGTCTTCTGGACTAAATAGGTGTTTTTTGTTTGTTTGTTTTTGTTTGTTTGTTTGTTTGTTTTATATTTTTGAAACATAGAATATAAGAATCATTTTTTGTCATGATATATTTTATATTTAATAAAATCACTCTGGAATATCAGAGGACAGAATTACTCACACTTAAGCATTGAGGGTCAGAGAGTAGTAACTCATGTCTTTAATCTTAGCACAGGTTAAAGTGGTAACTCATATGTTTAATCTCAGCATGGAAATGAGTGAATGGTAATCTATACCTTTAATCTCATAACTCAGGAAACAGAGATCTTTCTGTGTTTCTATGAGTTCAAAACCTAACAACCAAGCAGTAGTGTTCACACCTTTAATCCCAACTCTAGGATTATGATACAGAGTTGAACCTAGAAGTGAAATAACTGGGTAAAGAAGATATTTAAGGCAGATAGGCAGACATTGAGGTATTCTGTAGTAGTGGCGAGTCAGGCTGAGGACTCTTGAAGATAGCTTTTACCCTGAGAAGTTGGCTGAGTGGGATTTGACGATGGTCTATTTCCTCTCTCTGATATTCCAGCTTTCCCCCAATATCTTGCTCTGAGTTTCCATTAAATATAAACTAGAATTTGTGTTTCATTTGGCATCCAACATGGAGCACAAATTCCCCCCCCCCAAAAAAAGCCTCTTGCCTGCCAGAGTAACAAGTGGCTAGAGAAGTAATTACCAGCTGGCTAGGCTTTTTGTTTAGAGTTAGCCTCCAGACTTAGACAGAATTGGCCACATGTGTTTCTTCTCCACTTTCATCTAAGTAAGTTTTTCAGACAGTGGTCTCCTTCTCCTGGTGGGTTGTGTTCTTTTTGTTCCTCTCTCTCTCTCTCTGTTTGGACTCCTCCTTTGGCTGCTACCACATTAGGTAGCTGCCCAACTTCATAGTCATCTGAATCTACACTGAAAAGTTTTTGAGTAAATTAATTTGTTTTAAAAGAGGAATTGGTAAAAAGCAATAGAAGGTGTTTGGTCTTTTGTGATTTGACATTGGAACCAGTAAAGGAAAATATGAAGTAAATGGGATTGTCCTCCCGCCGTTGCCACCACCTTCTACTCATCAGATGTACAGTTTACAGTTGAGTAAAAGCGAACACAAGGATTTTCTTTCTTGGTCAGATGTGCAGAACTTGGGATGTGTATATATAAATATATAATATATAAATATATATAATACTGACTTAAATCAAATTTCCCTGAAATACATTTTTTTAATCTGTGCCAAAAATTTGTTTTCAAAGAAAATCTTATTTTCATACTCAGACTTTGTACCATTACTCATTTGTATAAGTGGGCTTCGTTACAGCACGGGTCCGGCTCCCAAAACATGGAAGTGTCACACACCTGTACAAAAGACCTGGCCAACTCCCTTTTCCTGTGACTTGGACCCCTCCCTGACTTCCTAACACTTACTAATTTATGAAACTGTTTTTCTCAGCGCAGTTTTGTTGTGTGTCCATTGGATTACAAACTTTATTAAAAAATACAAAACACACACACACAAATGGGATTGTCCTCATAATGTTTTTCATATTGTTTATTATGAATATTATTGGTTTGATTACTTCTGCTTTATTATTTAAAAAATCAATTAATGGGAATGCCAAGAAGAAAGTCTTAGAAAAGCCTGTTAAGAGAAAACACAAAGATATTCAAACTCAAACAGAGGAATATGAAGAACCAATCTCAATGTTGTTTTATAAGATTACACAAAACAGTTTAAGGTTATCAAACAGCCAACATTAGTATATACACTAGCTTTAAAAAAACTGTAAAATGATAAAAATTGTACAGAAGTTAATTAGGCTCTGGTACAAGTGTTAGAACTAAGAAGAGTCAAGGAAGCAATCATTACACATGTTATGCACTCACCATTTGTAAATAAAATGTTAAATTCTTGGTCAACATGTAACCAAATTGTTTTTAAGGACTGGTTAGATATAGTTGCTGCTGTTTTGGGGGCTGGGCCATCTTTACAGAGGAAAACATGGTGGAAGGAGGAGGTTAAAACAATAGAACAGAGAAGCAGAGCTACAATCATAGAAATCTCCTAAGACCAACTTTTTGGGGAGGGAGATTATGCTAATATAGAAAGACAAACACTATACGATGAGCACACTCTGGATTTATGACACATTAAATGCAATTAAATTCATGGTATAGAACTGAAGAAATAATAAAAAAAAAATGAATCCTTTACAAATGTAACTCAAAGCACACAAGAAACTTTTACAGACTTGTTTTTTCAGAGATTAACTGCAGCAGTAAACAGAATAGTACCAGATTCAGAAGCTAGGCAAATAATAATTGAATCACTATTTTTTGAGAATGCTAACTCACAATGTAATAGAATAATTAGAACATTAAAAGCAAGGTTAATACCCTTGAAGGATTAAATTTGTGATATAATTAATCTAGAGCCTTATAACTGTGATGATAACTGGATAGGATAAGTTATTTCTAGAGATATAATTTTGTGAAAATTAGCTTTATAGTAATTTTGGTTTAAAGTAGTATCTACCTTTTGTCAGAAATTACAATCTTAGTCTCCCACATTTATATTTATTTACTCATTCTGAATTTACTTAACTGCCCTAAATATTTGACACCAGTCATAGTCTTAATTATAAAATGGATTTCATAAATATTGAAATCATTATCATGAATTATATAAGTACAGATACGTAAGTAACAAAAGGGCATTGTTATAAATATATAATTGCATGAGAGAATGATGAGTTTGTTGATATGTTGAGGCTGAATCTTTGGACAGGAGAGTTTACCAGAAAGAACAGTAAAGTTTGGACTAGGGCTACAGCTATGGTGGCAGAGTGCTTGTCTAGTAGTCACAAAGCTTTGACACCCAGAATTGAATGAACTAGGCTAGATGGCATAAACCTATAATCTCAGAATTCAGGAGGCAGAAGGTCAAGGTCACATTTGACTTTATAGGGAGTTATAATTTACCCTGGATAGGTCTTAGAATGAAAAAGCAAAAGAAATAAGGAATGAGGAAAGGAAGGGCAAAAGTATACTTCAAATCCAAAATCTAGGCATGATCTTCAACCATCCTTAGCCTCTGTAGTGAAATCTGTAGCTGGTACTGAAGAGTAAAAAGTAACGTTCATTTACAGAATACTTAGATCAATGCTTAGTTTACCCAATGGATGCTTCCTCCTTTAACATTCTTCTTTCTTTAATGTTCATACCATCCGTGCCCAAGTGGTATTTGTATTATAGAGAAGCAACTATTGCCCAAATTTCAAAAACAAGAAAAATAATGGCTTTGATGTCTTTCTCTTTCTACAGCAATCCTGGTTTCTTTTGTGATCAGTTGGAAATCAAAAGCTACATTTAGTCCAATATGCTTATCATTGAATTAAATCCACATGCTGTAGCTGTCTGGTAAGGACTGATGCAGTGGTTGGAAGATAAATTCTTGGCCTTTTCTTAAAAGCTGCAGTCTCTGATGCCCTCAAGGATGGCATTAGATTACAAGTTGATGCTGTATGGATCAGCAACTTGGGAACTCCCAGCCTTCTGTCACACTTCTTCTTTGGTAGATATGACAGAGCAGGTGACAAGACTACCACAGGGCTGCGTTGACCAGGACTTTTGTCTGGGTGCTCTTCTGGCATTCACTGCACACATCTGGGGTTGATGAGCTCATGGTGTCATTTGTCACAGTTTAGTCAACAGCGTTGATGACTCAGTCTTTACTGAGCTGCTGACTGCTAAGGCTTCTTTTACCTTGACCCTCATCCCTGGATCTACTCTCTATAACAGGTTCTTGCCATGTGGGAACCAGAGGAAACTTGGGAGACCTTTCCAGACTCTCTTCACCTGAGGCCATTATATCCTATCTATAAATAATAGTGCCCCACTCTATGGAGGAAGTAGTTCTATCATTCAAACCAGCCCTTCTCAGAAAGTCCTATCATTTGTGCCTTCCAGACCTCTTCCTGGTGAACGAATTCAGGAAGTAGAAATTAGGAAAGACAACCGCTTGTTTCTCCCCCTTAGTGTGAGCCCACCCTCTGTGTTCTAGCAGAGAATATACATCATTGGTGGAATAAATGGCATGCATGGTTATAAAACTGGTTTCTTCCTCGAGGTGTTGAAGCCTAGTAATTTTAAAGTTATATCTGTGATGTGGCAATATCTGAATAATGGTATATTTCCCTCTGCTTTTCTTTTTTTAACAATGCTAATGACCTTGAAGTAGTTAGGTGACAAAGAAGAGGTTTACAGTAGCAACACATGTGTTGATGGCATTTTCAAATGCTATTACATATGTTGCCCCATTCATATATATGTGTTTACATTTAAGTGTATTATATGTTTTGTGGCAGATCAATTGTCTGGGAATTAGTTCTCAAGACAGACCCCACTATGGTATTCAAGCAGGACCTGTTGTGGAATATTACGTTGACAATGTAAAAATGTGCTGTATTTGTTTATGTTGTGGAATATTACTTTAATTATATAAAGGTTGTTGCATTTGTTTAAATATGAAAATATGTGTTGCTTGGCCTGCATACAGCACCTTATAGTTCTAATAAAAAACTGAATGGATATTAGCTAGGCAGTAGAGAGATAGGTAGAACTAGTGGGCAGAGAGAATAAGTCAGTCAGCGGAGGAATCTAGACTTGAGAGAAGCGAAAATGAGGTAGAAAGAAGGGGTATGACCACCACCAGTCAGTCAGCCAGCCAGACATAGGAACATCAGGAAAAGTAGGACATACAGAATGAAAGAAAGGTAAAAAGCCTCAAAGCAAAACATAGAGGAAGAGAAACAGGTTAAATCAAATTATAAGAGCGATTGGGACAAACAAAAGGTAGGCTGAGCACTTATAACTAATAAGTCTCTGTCTCATGATTTGGGAGCAGGTGGTCCAAGAAAGCCTGTTACAATGACCACTTTCTGTACATGCCCATCTCTTTCTATGGTACTTTACACCTTATCACCATCCTTCCTGTGCTACTCCACATCTTCATCCCCATCCTCACTGTGTTATCCCACATCTTCATCCTCACTGTGCTACTCCAGATCTTCATCCCATCCTTCCTGTGCTACTCCAGATCTTCATCCCATCCTCACTGTGTTACCCCACATCTTCATCCCCATCCTCACTGTGTTATCCCACATCTTCATCCCCATCCTCACTGTGTTATCCCACATCTTCATCCCCATCCTCACTGTGTTACCCCACATTTTCATCCCCATCCTCACTGTGTTATCCCACATCTTCATCCCCATCCTCACTGTGTTACCCCACATCTTCATCCCCATCCTCAGTGTGTTACCCCACATCTTCATCCCCATCCTCAGTGTGTTATCTCACATCTTCATCCTCACTGTGTTACCTCACATCTTCATCCCCATCCTCACTGTGTTACCCCACATCTTCATCTCTATACTCACTGTGTTACCTCACATCTTCATCCTCATTTTTTCTGTGCTACCCCACATCAAACAAGGAGCAACACGGTCTTGTATTTTTTACAGTGAGTTCTCCATAGCTTTCTATATCAATTGAAAACAGCGATTTTTACATTTTTAAAGAAGTGAACATAATGTTTTAAATGTTTAAAAATAATATATATTAATTTAATCTCTAATCACACTGGTTACCAAATCTGCATCTCCTAATATAACTGAATTTGTAGATTTTTCTCTTTCTTCCAATTTTTTCCAGCACTCTATTCCTTTTTTTCTTCTTTTTGATGATTTTTTTTACTTTGTTTCAGGTAGTTCCCCTTATATTTCAGCATTTGTCTCAGCACATTTGATTGTGTATAGAAAGAAGTGACCAAGGAAGTGTTCAAGACGGGGAACATGACATTCAGGGCAGCACAGAGTCAGTCCTTGTGGGAGCACATCCATTCCCTTATGTGGGGAGTCATCCTACTCACCCTAACCTCCTATTGTGATCACCTGCCTTCAGCTTTCCCCCAAGGTGACTGCTATGTACATTTATTTATACATGTATGTCTCCTCTGACAAGCAGAGGGGAAAGTCTCTTCCATTTAAGTTCTTAAAAATAGAACAATCTCTTAAAAAACTAAAACATAATTAAAATATTAATTACAATTACCATTCAGATAAAGTCACCACATTTCCTAGGTATAATGGAATCTCTTAAAAAAGATTTATTTATTTTTATTTTGTGCAAATGTGTGTATTTCCTATTCATATGTCTGTGCACATTTTGCACACCTTCTGCCTTTGGAGACCAAAAGAGGGCATCAGATCCCCAAGGTCTAGAGTTAAGGATGGTTGTATAGTACCACATCAGAGTTGGGAATTGAACCAGGTCCACTGGAAGAATAGCTGGTGTTCTTAATCTTTGAGTCATCCCTCCAAACTGTAATACAAAATATCTTTCAACAAAGGATAGTGATGAGGTCATAGATCCCTCACATTTTTACAAATATTATGTATTTCTTCTTTGAAGACTCTACAAATTGCATGAGATTTCATTTTTCACAAGTTAATGATCTGTTTTTACTAATACATATATAAGTATACATTTATAAGTACTCTGATCTAGACTAATACAGTTAGTATTTATGGGCTATATATTTCTTGGTTGAATTTTCTCTCTTTCCATTATTATCTATGAGCTATAACAAAGTTAAAGTTGAATACAAAGTTCAGTCCTAACCTGGAGGCCCCTGGGTATCTTCTACACACATGGAATTAAAAGTTTTCAAGTTTACAAGTGAAAAGAGCAAAAACTTTGAACAGCATTGTGGGGAACTCTTGTGGTTTCCCACTGTAGTATAACTTTGGTAACTTGAAATATCTGATTCTATTATTTTGAGCATGAAAGCTGTAACTGTTCATAATGATTGTAATACTGTGTGTTTAAGAATATCTTCATCTATCTATCTATCTATCTATCTATCTATCTATCTATCTATCTATCTGTATTTATAGAGATATTAGCCATTCTGGAATGAATGGTGGTACCCACTTATAGTCTCATCTTTCCAGATGTAGAGTCAGGAGCAAAGGCCAAGGTTGTCTCTGAATATACAACCAGAGCTACAAAGGGTTCTCTCTCTCTCCTCTCTCTCTCTCTCTCTCTCTCTCTCTCTCTCTCTCTCTCTCTCTCTCTCTCTCTCTCTCTCTCTCTCTCTCTCTCTCTCTCTCTCTCTCTCTCTCTCTCTCTCTCTCTCTCTGTCTCTCTCTCTGTCTCTCTCTCTCTCTCTGTGTGTCTATAAACAAATGCACAGTCAGTGGTTGCTCTTGAGCCCTGGGCTGGGTCAATCACTGCTGTGATGCACTGAGTGAGGTTTTAAATTCTGAGTGGAGCAGAGCAGAGCCCAACTTGGTCTTGCTTTCCAGTTCAGAACAGAGTATTTCCAGCCGCCCCATCAAGCATGTGAGTGCTCCCGTGGGAACTGGCTTCTTCTGTGTGCTCCATTCTTCCCCCCACTGTCCCCAAGCCCTCACCTTTCCTTCTGCTTACTCACTCACATTTTTATAACAGTGTCCCGACTTTTAAAGACATAAAATGGGGGGTTGGGGGCTTTTCTTCAAGCACACTGGGAGGTTTCACCTTTTATTGTCGCCCTAAGTTAAGATCCTTGTACATAGTTGTCCTTGGTTCTCACATTTTCTCTTACAAGAATGCCAGCAATTTATCTTCCTCCACTTCCCCCTCCTCTCAATCCCCTTCCTCCTCCCCTACTGCTCCTCTTCTTCCTCCCCCTTCTTCCAATCCTCTTCTTCGTTCCTGTTTCCCCTCCCCCTGTCCTTCTCCTCCTCCTGCTCCCCAGGCTGGCCTTTAACTTTTTATCCCCCAGCCTCAGCCTCATGCTTGACTGGTTTAAAGGTGTATACAACCAACATAAATACTCTTTTTATCCCATGAAATGAAACATCATGTGCTCTGCTTAAAACCGCATGCTGTGCCCATTTCCTACTTGGCATCTCCTCGCTGGCAGGACTCCTGCCTGGGTTACAGCCCAGAGCAGCACAGCAGACCTCAGACACCCCTTCTTGCTGTAACTGCTCAACACACCACCAGAGAGATCTTTATAGCATGGGAGCCAGAATCTGATTTCACTTTGCAGACACTTCCATTTCCTTCTCCCTTACCAGCACTCAGACAGAAGAGTCAGGCATTAACAATGGCCTCTCCCTGTGTACTGTAAAATATCCTCTAGTACTTAATATAAAGTATAGTTTACAGACCTGGTCTCTACAATTGTTAAGCTAGTATGTATGCACATAAGTATCTATGGCTTCTAAAGGCTGCTTTTGTTTTTCTAGTGTATGTCTGTCAAATCCTATAGTGGATTATTTGAACTAAAATTCTTAATCATAAAGAAAAAACATTAAATATTATGAAAATAAGAGCACTGTATCATATTCATATAATAGAATTATGGTCCCTAGAAACACTGCACTTATAATGACATGACAAATGTTTATAATAAAAGCTTTAATGAAAAAAATTTTAGCTGTATGGCATTACAAATGATAAAATTGAATATTATTATAGCATCAAAGTTCCAAACAAGTACGATATCACATTGTATTGAAGAAATTAGAAAAATATAGGTCATATTTTAAAGAATTCATTTTCTGCATATGATTTTAAAACTTTTATAATTTTTCTGGTGTACTCTATATTTCTTTTAGGCTATATCATGTTAATAATGAGACTATATCAAGATTATTAACTAAATCCAGCTCAGCCATGTGACTCGATATCTTTTCTAATTACATTCTTAGTAAGAAATCTCTGACCCAAAGTTAGTGAAATAAGTTTTCTCTTTTTATATAAGTAGTTATAAATACACAGCTAATAAAAATCAATGCTTTTAATATAATTTATTTTCTTATGTTCCCTTATTGTCATGTATCTCAGTTAACACGTACTTCCACTGAACTACATTTTAATGGGCACAGTGTCCTATTAAAGAGTATGTCCAGGCAACTCTGAGGAGCCTTCTCTTGCCTCCTTATTAAACTAGTTTCTGCTAGACCTTTAGAGTGGAAGAAAACCAGTGATTTCAGATTGAAAATAGCCCATTCCTTTGTAAACTTGGTGTCCTTCCCATGAAATGAAATGCTGAATGTTCTGAAGAGAATTAATTTCAAACATTTGTAGTCTTACTAAAGAAGTGTTCTACTTTTTGTTTTCAATATTATATGTATTTGTTCTGATGGTCTTTGTTTCTTTGGTAAGCCAGTCATCCAACTTGTTTTGCATTCTCTATTCATCTTCCAACTGACTTCATTTTTCTTTTTTTATTCAACTATTTTTCTGCTCATTTTGTCTGTGGAATACTTGTCAGATTTCTCAACAAAGAAATATAGTCTTGTGATGCTAAATCAACGGTTTGGACTATGAATCTTTTCACATTCTTATTTTTCCATCTTATTTGGCACTTTGCAAAATGCTTCTTTTTTCGATTATTTTTAAGCCACATTTTCTATGTGGTGGAAAAGAGTCTATTGGGAAGTGAATTTGAAAAGACAAAACATTTTACTTTTGCAATGGGTAGAATGTTAGATTTCATGTATTTCTTTGGTAATGTACTGCCTGGGAAAATGAAGGGCAAAAAACCTTTTGAAGAAAAAGAGGTGTAAAGTTACAGCACATCTGTGTACCAAAACAGAAGCCTCCTTTTGATGTACAAGTATTCTCTCTCAGGATATCTTCTTTTCAACACCCCTTCCCTCATGTGGACCTGCTCACCATTGTCGTTGCTCTGTAATTACCTTTTTCTGGAGGGAAACTTTTGGTGCTTATTCCACAATTTCAAGGAGAAAAGGTTAATACTGAAGGTACTGAGAAAAGTAATTCTCTAGCTATGAAAGGAGACAATGGCATCATTCACACACAGTATGACCCTAGGCAATGCATGCTATCACACAAACCCACAGGTCAGCAGGTTAGACACACTCACACAATAACAAAACTGAGTGAGGTGTGATCGATTATAGCCACTAATGGACTCTTTAAAGCTCTAATATACTGCCTTTTAAGTAAAAGATGGTCCAGTTTGTGTTCAAATCATAGTGTTATAGTGTGAAATAAGCCTTTTATGGAAATAGAAGCAAAATATACTTTGGCGGTAAGGATGAATACAGGTAAACATTCATTTTACCTCAGCTTCCTTTAATGTTACCACCTTCATTTGGTTACTATAACCTGTACACTTTAACGTGTACAGTAACTATAGGCTCAGGTATTGGAATTGCAGGAAATCTCAGTTTAGATAACCTAGGAGCTGTGTCATGTCCTGTGTGACTTGCATGTGGGTGGTCTCAGGAGGTCATTGATCTCCTGAGAGGTCATGGAAAGAAAACACTTCTTGAACCCTTCATCATGGGCCTGCTTACACAACTGTCTTATGAGATGCACATTTCCGGAACTCTGATGAGGTAACATTTATCCCATCTCCATGTCAGAATCCTGGTTGTTTTCTAAGAAGTAATTCTATGTAACACACTTAACAATAAGGGCAAATTCAGCATTCAGATAATCTGATGCTGTAAAGGAAGCAAAACATTTCACTGTTTGATGTTGACTGGTCAGCTCTACCAGTATGCAGAATAGTTAGTGTTTGCATTTCAATACCAGTAACAGTGGATATTTGAGAAAAATGATGTGGCTCTTACAATCCCATCATGGATAACTCTGTAGATCAAGCTTTTGACCATGTCAGACATTTGGCTTAATATTTATAAAGATAATTTGTTTGTATTTGATTTTCAGAGTTACATAATATTTGGATCCTATCCTTTAATTACTCATTTTGCAGCTGCCTCTTGGTTTTAAGCCAGTGGAATGTAACTTTTAACAAAGGAATATTAGCAGAATTTTTGATATGAATGAAGTTTAAAACAAATCACCAGGATATTCCTTTTGACATAAATAAACATCTTTTATCTAAAAACAGTGACCAGTGTTTGTGCTGAAGACATAACTAAAAAATACACTTCATTTTTAGACTACTAAAATTGACAGTCCATGGTCCAGACTAGTTTTAAAGAAGCAAAATTACTCTATAATGAAAGTAGAGTGTATTCTAGTGAGAAGATAGTTCAAAATGTTGATAATTCCATCAAAGATGATTCATTCTTAGATATTTGGGAAATGTTAATAATCATTGTAAGGATTCCTGGCATTCCACATAGCTGAGCCAACTTGGCTCAGGTGCGAGGCACCTTGTACGGAGGCACGCCCCTGGGCGTGGCTGTATAAACCCTGAGGCACTGCATACGGAAGCACCTCCCTGGACCCATGAAGGCTTGCTGCACATTGGAGGGCCGAACGATGGCTCTCTGTGGTAACTTTAGCTCCCCTAATATAACTCTTCTGAGGGGTAGTTATCTCAATTTCCTTAATACAGAGCCCAAGACATCTATGTCTATGATTTTATCTGACAGTTGTGGAAAAGTCATCATATTCAGTGAGGATTTCAGAGGATGGCAGGCAGCTTGAAATGTCTCTCAGAGATGCACAGGAAGCAAACACCAGGATCCTCCGGACACTAATGACACCATGTGGGTAAAGGACCAGTGAAGTTTAATCACTCACTAAATCTCCATGGTTTCTATAGTTCATAAATTAAAAAAAAAAATCCTTGAAATTAGATGTTTGTTTACAGGAAAAATAACAAGCATTTGTATCACACATGTGTGGTCTGTCATTCAGTCCACATTTCTGTCTGGAGCCTTTTAGACAATCCTTAGTGCTCCCTTTATAAGTAGAAAATATCTCAATGCTCCCATAAGTGAAAAACATTAGGGTTTACACACACACTTTAGAATTGAAAAATCTCAGGCAGTATCTAGGGTGTAACAAGATTACTGATTCCTTAAAATCAAGCTTTTGGCTATGGCATAATTGCCATTGCTTGCAAAGGTGTCTTTTAACAATATTTGTTAACCAATTTAACATCATGAGGGATCACAAAATCTGCACTATTAGAAGCTGTTTCAGAGGCATTCACACTGCTGTGGGCTTCAGCTAAAGCAGACAGAAATGAGATTAATGGTTCAAGGGCAGAGAAGTGAGGCAGGAATTGGAAACCAGATCTAAGATCATCTTTGTTGTTGAGAGATCTTCTGTACCAACAAACACAAACTGATCTCATTCCCCTGGAGGCTGGAGCCAGACTGCCCCAGGGGATGCACCTTGGAAAGGGGAAAGACATTTGCAGTAATATGTGATCCTGGAATCTAAATGATTAAGTCTTACCTGCAAGATAAGAAGTAAAATGCCTTCATGGGCAGGAACAGCTGCTGCAAAGCCAACGATGAAGACATCAGCTCCTCTGATAACACAACCAGAAGAGTGACAGGCTGCTAAGCAAAGCCAGTGAGTGCATGCATGGGGAGTAAGCTTGCAGGAAGAGCTCCAGGATGAGTGTGCTGCGTTCATTTTGTATTAACTGTATTCCATCTCTGTTCTTCTGTATTGCATCTCTATTCATGCGTGCCCTCAGGACTGGGGAAAATGAAGCAGTTATCTCTGAAACCCCAAGCTGCTAATCTAATTTCCCCGAGTATAATAAAACGCAGATTCTTCCTATATCCCAACTTCTCTTGTCTCTAAACTTGCTTTATACCTCACAATTTACTTCATTATTAAGTTTATGATCTTTAAATGAAAATTGCATATAACTTCTACATTAAAGAATTGGTTTAAGGCTGACTTTGGTAAGGAATGTCAGTGCAAAGTTATTTAGTGAAACTAAAGCAACACCATTTTCTGTTTAGTCCATTTCCACATTGTGTCTTTCATACCTCATGGGTTTGCTGTTTCGTGGGCCCCAATTCTTCTGAGGCTGCCATATTTTCTGGGTACTAAACTCAGGCTGGTCAGGATGCTGTCCTTCCTGGTTCTTGAGCAAGAATGTTATCTCCCAGCCTAATCAATTAGCACTATCAATGCAAGTGAGTTAGGTCGGAGAGTCTGGGAGTTAACCACTACTAAGTCCAATGTGAAGAACCTGTGCACTATGGAGAATCCACTGCTAGTCTAAGGACTGTGGTGATACATTTTGTATTTAATAATATCAGCCTGGAATACGAGCAGACTGATTCACCCACAGTCAAGCACTGAGGGTCAGAGAGTGGAAACTCACGCCTTTAATCTCAGCATGGGAATGGCTGAGTGGTGACCTACACCTTTTATCTCATAACTCCTGACAGAGATCTATATGTATTTCTATGAGTTCAAGGCCTAACTACCAAACAGTATTAGCTCACACCTTTAATCCTAACTCTAGGATTATGATGCAGAGTTGAACCCAGAAATGAAACAACTGGATGAAGAAGATGTTTAAGGAGACATAGGCAGACACTGAGGTATCCTGTAGAAGGGATGAGTCAGGCTGAGGAAACTGGAAGATAGCTTTTACCCTGAGAAGTTGACTGGGTAAGATTTGACTGTGGTCTGTTTCCTTTCTCTGATATTCCAGCTTTTCCCCAATATCTGGCTCTGAGTTTTTATTAAATATCAACTAAAATTTGTACTTCAAAGGACTAAGTATAGGAATTCATTTGGCTAACTATATACAGGGAAAATACAGGAATATGTAGAAGTGGAATATCACATGGCTTGTTTAAGGAAAATGCAACCATGTATCATAGTAGCTATGAAAACATGCTATTTCATCAATAGTAAAGTTCTTACTCTGAACAAAATTCCCCTGATTATCCCTGGGAGTTTGTGAATGTCATACAAGTTAAGAATGCACTTCTATAAATTACAGCCCTTCTACAACTCTCCACTGTCACTGGAGACCACACTAGGAGCAGTTTCTGTGGGTCAGCAGAACCTCCCCTCCGGGCTGTCTGCAGCACCACTCCCCGGGGGTTGTTTAGACCTCCCAGATGACAGAACCCGATCGATGGGTGGGTGGATCGGTTGCCAGAATGATGTGCTAAGGGAGGCAGGGCAGCTGTTTCCCTGCAATGCAGGGGTTGATGCTTTTGCTAGGACATCCACACTCGGACTTAATCCAGGGCTCTAAAACAAAGGAGGATCTGAATATTGTGAGCTTCTGAAATTAGTTTTTGTGTTAGTCTTGATGAGCTAGATTTCTTCTTCCTCTAGACAGGATAAGCTTTCATGATGCCCCTGTCACTTCCTCTACTCCAAATGACTTGTGTGCACAACAGTTCCCAAAAGCAAATCTTCGGGCTATTAATTTCAACTCAAGTTTTATCTGTTCTGTGTTTTAAATTACATTTCTGCTTAATGGAAAATATAGCATATTGTCCTGGTAAATAAGAAAATCAAAATATAAATAAATATATAAAATGAACTTTCTTTTTTATCCAAATAATGCACACATACATTTCTTGTAGCAGAAAAAAATTTCGGATATTGGCCATATTGAAAACAAATTCAAAAAATACTATCCACACAAAAAAAAAACCCAAGACAACAACAACAACAAAACCCTCTATAATTATTGGTCATGAATTTAACCTGATTTTGTATTGACACAGTTAGGAAATTAATAGTGCACATGTCTGCGCCTGTGTGGAGATGATTGATATGCATCACAGCAACTGAAGAGGGAAGACTCATTCCAGATGTGTGCAGCCTGACTTCCCTCTCCCAGTGTCTGTGATCTCCAGCAAAGCCTATAGGCAGACAAACTCAGCATCTGGAAGCTTCCAGAATGGTCTCTCAGCAGTTCTCTCCAGCAAGCTCCAGTTTTCTGCTCTCCCACTAAATGACTATTCCCTTTTGTTCTGAGGTTCTCATTCTGTTGGACTGAATAACTACAGTATTCCTTAGCCCTGCAACATACAGACAGAAACAAGGGGAGGGTTCAGTTATCTCATCCTATTTATGGTCTACCTGTTTACATATCCAGTGCTAAGGGTTTTCATAAGACACAGAGATACAGAGACAAAAAGGACTACTGATTTCATCACATGTGAAAAAAATGTTGGCAACACAGGAGGGTGGAAGAAGATAGAAGAGATTCTTCCCATGATCCTCTGCAGGAAACATAACTCCACAGCTCCACCACTTCTGGGACTTCTGAATGTGGCATAAGGACTAACAGCACATTCTGTTAGAATTTTCCACAGTTTGTGGTGGTAAAGTATGCAGCCAGAACTGTAACATTTCACCATCTTATGAAACAGGAGAGTACTATTGACCCTGGTTATTTTTACTTTTCTCCTTTGGATTTTTGTTTTTCTTAGTATATAAAAATGTACTAAAATCTGACCATTTAAAAATATTTTACAATGTTGTAATCCTGTAACTTATGTAAGTGGTCTCCTTTACATGGGTATTCAAGTAGGTTCTTACCGATGTCAATATTGTTCTGAAAACTGAATGATCATTCAGAATCAACCTCTGGGAACCCATAAAATGACACCTGAATTCAGCTTTAACTTCAAAGGATCAACTAACTTTTCTCATTTTAAGTGTACTTATGTCTAGGCATGAAATCTTTGTGGTAAATTGGAACAAGGAGAATTTATTTCCAGGGCTTGGCAGATGTTAACATCTCCCCTCAATTCTAGTCTGTTGATAGATACATTTCTTTTTCCTTCCAGCTCTTCCCCTCCCATTCCATGCTGAATCAGCACAGGACAAAGGAGAAGGATGGACAGGAAATAATCAGCTTATGGTTTTGGGTGTGCAGTTTTTATTTCATCTGGCATGCTTCAAGGAAAAATCAAACTTGCTATTTTCAAAAGAGAGATTTTCTATCTAGATTTCCTATAGAATCCTAAGTGGAGTAAAGAGACCTCTCAGTCTTAATCAGAAGATAGGTCTCATGGTTGCTATCAGAGGAGAGTGCCTTGGCCAGTGGCTCTTTGGATCTTCTAGCTCTGCTCCTCAATCTTTTCCCCACTGTGTCAGACCTTTCCTATCCTTTGAAAGGCTTACATGGCATATCTCACTTCTGTTCAGCCCTCTTTCCCTACTGCAACATCTGTCCCATCCTCTCCTAACTGAAAGTGCAGATTTTCCAATGATTCTCTGTTCCAGATTTACACTCCCTCTGTCGTCACTGGGATCCAAAGTTGGCACCTGACTTGCGTAACTCTCAGCTCAGGATTAGAGTCACCAGAATCTAGGAACATCTTGGGCTTCACCAGAACTCTATGTCATTTCCCTTGCTCTGTGTCTCTGTATAAAAATGTACCTCATTCATTACCTGACATATCTGTTACTAAAAAGCAAGCATTGCAGCTTCCTTGCAGTGACTCACTGATCCTTTTCTTAGCAGAGCACAGGGCTCTGTCCTCACAGCCTGTGGTCATATTCTTTACTTTTAAGATGTCACTGTCTTCCCAGCATTCTTGTACGTCCAAGCTCCTCATCTTTACTGTGAGTTCTGGCTCAGCCTGTATCCCAACATGATACACCTGGTTTTGTAATTCCTGAATAAACAATCCTCTGAGCTCACTTTTACACAAGCTATCCTGCTTTAGTGTGATACACTTATACTCCATGTAGTCAACCTTCACAGAAGATGTGATATATCCCATGGACAACTGAAATAATGCTGCCTAGTTTGAAGAACATATTTTATTCTTTTCTTTAAAGAATTACTTTGGTTTACATTTGCTCTAAATCTACACCCACCAATTTGCCAGTTCAGGAGCTGCTGTTGCTGTTTTTATAACATCCATAACTTACTTTAAAGTCATAAATTTTACTTGCTATCTAAAGAAAATCCTGATCTGACATACTGATACCATTGTTAATCAAAAATTAGTAAACTCCAGCTGCATGAGACTGTTCAAAACTTGATGTTGGAGTGCTCTGACTTCAAGTTCAATTTAAGATCTTGGTAGAACAAAGCTGTTTCTGCTGTAGCAAAAGAGTTTGTGCTGCAACAGTGACACTGTGGTACCTAATGAAGACAAACACCATCCTCCTCAGCTTCATTAGGGTTGCATTTAACGAGTTCCCACAGATTGATTAAGGAAGGTCCTTAGGATTTCAAAACACAATCTGACAGTGAAATATGACAAATAACATTTCTTTTCAGTGTCAATGTAGTTAGTCTTCCAAATGTTTCCTGTCTTTATGCCTATTATATCCTGTCTCCAAAGAAGCCTAGTTAATTTAGATAGCTCTCTCCAGAAAAGAGAAGCAACTCTAAGTTCAGTGAGGTTTCCAGGAACTTCAGCACCATCTGTGGACTGAACGCTTGATGTGCCAGTGAACAAGCTCCCATGCATTGGGTCAGAGAGCATCACATGTAAGAAACGTAGCTTTGCCTTTTTATGTTTGCATATGTCTACCTCTCTTTCCTATTATTATATAAATGTCTTCTGTGTATTTGACCCCTGAAATTCTAATATAGCATCTCATGCAAACTCAGTAGTCACTAAGACATCTTTTGAATAAGCAGATGAATAAGTAAATGAATAATTTAGCAATTAAAAGTAGGAGAAAATTAGAGATTGGGATGGAGCCCAGGGCTGTTGGCATGCTAGCCAAGTACTTTACCCCTAAATTATATTACTAACTTTTTTTTTTAATTCTGAGACAAGGCCTGGCTGAGTCCCACAGGCTGTCTTTGATGTAACAAGGCAGCCCAGGCAGTCCTGGGGCTCTAGGACTTTGTGTCCCAACCTCCTGGCTAGCTGGGATTACCAGCCTGCCTGCCACTCTCTTTTAGACTTCTATATTAGTTTTGGAGCTTGGAATGTATCCAATTTGGAGGCATTATTTTAGACCTACAGCACATAAAAATTAACACTGAATCGCTGAGCTTCCTTGTGGAAAGAATCCTTGACAGTAGCAGCATTTGAGCCTCAAAGTCCTAACCTTTGCCTTCTGTCAGAGCCTTGGACTTTTGATCACATGAGAGTCATGTAACTCGAGGCCTGGGCTTGGAGTATGTTTTAGTTTTAGGTTATCTTAAGTCACTCTTCATTGCTAGACAGACTGACTCCTGTGAGATAAATTCCAGGATTCATTGGAGTGCTCTGCCCCATTATACTCAGAGAACAGGTCCTAAGTATTGTTGTAGCGATATAAAACTTTTGTGATCCTAACTAGAATACTTTACCTAACCTGAACAAAATCATAATATGTTAATTCTTTAGTAAGCATTGGTACAAATTAAAAAGAACCAAGCGTCAGTGTTGTGGATAGATGTAGAGATGTGTAGCAGGGGAAGAGCCTGGAAGGGGTCTAAGAACTTGTATCCATGCATCCTCTTTAATGAGGGGTGGGACTGGTCTTTTGTGCCTTCTGCGCCATACCTCCCACGCACCCGGACAGTGGCCTCCCCTTCATTACCAGGCACAGTTGCTGAGGTGAACTCCAGAGCAAGAGCACATGTTGGGACTCTGGCTTCCCTCCAGACAGTCTAATAGGAAGGCCCCTCAGCCCTTTCCCAAGCTTAATCCTGTCTTGTTTATAGTCACTTTAATGATTATCTGGCCTTCATTGCTGGCACAGGGCATTACATATCCCCCATGGTCACTGGCACAGGTTTTAGCTACCTTTCCAGAGAAGGGAGGGTGGTAAGGCCACATTTGGCCTCTGCTCATCCTGTTTTTATCTGTACTGCCTCATAAATGTGACAAGATTATAATGGCTACTGCTTCTCAGGGCCAGCCTGGCTGCCCATGCTAAGTCACACAGAGTGCAATCTCACTTCTGGAGACTTCCCAGAGGTGGGTTCTCACGGGCTCACCTCATACTCAGTAACCTCACAGAGGTTAGTATACTGGAAATGTTTCAGGATGGTCTTGCAAATCCCAGTGAAACATTTTCAGATACACCAAGTATAAACTAAATGAAGTATTTAGTATCCAGTTATGTCTAATAATTTCACTAAGAGACAAGCAAATTTCAATGCCTTTATTATATCCTTTTGTGTGACATTGGTGCAAATTAGCAAGAGTAATCAGTGCTTTGTAGTAGGAAAATATCTGATATATTGACTGATGTTCATGCTCCAGTATTAATCAAAGATTAATTAAAATGCATTTCTAACATTAATCTTTTACTTTCTGTTCAGAAACAGAGTTTTCCTACCTCTTTTGGTACTTAGAGCTGACCTGGACAACTAGTTATTTAAATTTTTGTGTTCATGTTTAGTTTTCCTCCAAGTATTATGAAAAGACAGATCTGATACATGACAGGATTACCCACTCTGAATAATTCATACAAGATGCTTTGTCTCAAAGCCATGGTATAATAACAAATAACGCATGTTTCAAGTCAGATTTTATCAGAAAATGTTAAAAAGGGTCTGTGTGACTTGTTATGAGATAAAAGGATTGGAGAATAACTGGGAAATTTTCAGAACAGAGTTGAATTTATCAAGAAGAAAATAATTTCACTACCAAAAGAGGTAAAAAAATAATCCTATCTACCTAAAAAATAACAAGTTATGAATTAATTCATATGTGAGTTAATTGAAGATTTAAAGGACCAGAATATTCACTGTTTAAATTTACTTTTCTAGGAACTGTATCAGACTTCAAGGGGCAGAAAATAACTCAGTAGTAAACATTTTCTGCTATTAATATTTTAATTTTATTATCATTTCATGTGCTTGAAGATTTGCTTGTATGTACATATTACACCATATGTGGTCAGTGCCCATGGAGGCCAGAAGAGGATGTCTGAGCCTCTAGAACTGCAGTTACAGACGAGAGTGCACTCATGTGAGTGCTAGAAACTGAATCCAGGTCTTCTGTAAGAACAGTAAGTGCTCTTATGAGATGAGCCACTTCTCCAGCTCTAAGCTGTTGCTTCCATAACAATGACAAAAACATCAGCAGCTGACTGTGACTGGGTGGCACTGGCAGAGTGCTGTAAGCACACACTTACTTTATTATATTTCTGTGCTAAGACTGCCCAGTAGCCGCAACCCAGTCTAGACAAATACAGACTAGCCTAATTCTATACAACAGTTAGTTTATGATCTTAAAGCACTACAATTATCCAAGAAAAGAGAAGAGTAAGGAAATAGAGAGCCACAAAATTCCATGAAAGTTAAATTTTACATGGGCTTGCGCCCTGCGTGTCATTGCTCATTATTGAACTTGGTCACTGAAGAAGCTCAAATGAGATTTGCATATTTGATGACAAATTGTGTAAGTGTGACGCTTGTGGTTTGGTGGCATTCGGCAATAAAATGACATGATGCCCTTGTTTAGAGGAAGCACACATTAAATTACTCAAGGGTGGGTACCAAACAGACAAGATGCTCTCATAATAGTGTTTCAGTTTTCGAAGTTTAGTGAACATGGATAATACATTAGCAAACTTTTAAAAATGTGGTTTGAATTGCGACGAGCTAACTTTTGAGAAATCTTACTACATTATATTTAGCATATTAGTATCTGAAGCACATAGACACAGATAAAGAGGGACAAGGGAGGAAGGGAGAAAGAGAAGGAAAGAGAGAGAAAGAGAAAGAGAGGAACATTTTTGATATCAACCTAACAAATATTGACAATGAAATCAAATAGTTGTCTTTGAGAGAAAGGTACTAATAATTTTTTTTTAAAAAAAAAGAAAGAAAATGAACATCTTTGTTTCTTTTTTTTTTTTTTTAACTTTTCAGCTAAGATGAACTGGTGTGGAAGTGACCACCAATTATGGGAACTAGTAATTTGATTGGAATCCATAGTTTATAGTACAGAATATATGTACATTATCTTTTACATAGCTATTGGACTGTCATTTTTTTATACCATCTGTAATCTGAAATTTTTTTTCTGGCATTTGCAATATGGATGTTCATCAGGGGGAAATAAGTATTCTAAAAGGATATAACATTTCTTTATTGACCTTTCAAAATTTATTGCAAAGCCCCAGTATAATTAGAAGGTTTGTCTTGCTGGAATGGAATAGAGATTGACTCCCAGACAATGTGGCTGAGTTATTGCCAGTTTGAAGTATATTGCAATTCACCCATTTCTCTTTCTCTATTTTTGCTAGATTATCCTTTCTCTCTTTCATGAGAACCACATCCTGCCATATTTTCAGTCTTTAAAAGCAATGAAAACGTGTTCTTCTTTAAACCTTAATATGTTGTTTTATTAAATAATGCAAGTAGAGAGCTACAATTTTGTAAGAGGTCTAATTACTTGGATAAGAGCTTATAATTAAAATATTGAAGTGTTGATGATTACTTTATGTTTGTCCTTCATTAACTTTTTCTCTCTGTCCTATAGAAAAAAAAATGTTTTATTTTGTTGTCTTTTACTTTTTTGAGAGAAGATCTTCTATGTCTCAGGCTGGCCTTAAGCTCTTTATGTAGCTTAGGATGACCTTGAACTTGTCATTCTCTTGCTCCTACTTTGCTACAGTTGGCATTGCAGGCATGCACCAACATGTCCATCTTAATTTATTTAAGATTTTTTTTAAATTCATTTTACATACCAACCACAGATCCCCCTGTCATCTCTCCTCCCGCCGGCCCGCCCCTCCCTGTTTCCCTCTCCCATTCACACCTTCGAAACGATAAGACCTCCCATGGGGAGTCAGCAAAGCCTGGTACATTCAGCTAAGGCAAGTCCAAGCCTCTCCCTGCTGTACCAAGGTTGTGCAAGTTATCCCTCCATAGCTAATGGGTTCCAAAAAGCCAGTTCACACAACAGGGATAGATCCTGATCCCACTGCCAGAGAACCTTCAAACAGAATAAGCTACACAACTGTCTCCCATATGCAGAGGACCTAGTTCAATCCCTTGTAGGCTCCAATGTCCAGTTTTATATGCCACTGGGTATGGAACCCAGGCTTAGTACTAGGAATCTGCTCTACCAACTGAGCTATATCATAAATCCAGTGTTCTATGTCTTGACATAGAGTAATTGTTAGAAGATCTATTCTTTATATGCAAGATAGCGATAAAGGGATAGATCTTAATACTATGACAACCAGTGTTTTAATGATTAAAGCAGAGAATGCTATTAATAACACCAACAAAAGAGTAGTCAGATTATAAATGTCTTTTTCCCTCTTCAAATGTCTTCTTTTTTTCTTTTATTTTAGTTTAAAATTTTTCTATACCGACCATTGCTCCCCTCCCTTCCTCCCAGTCCTCCCTTAGCCTCCCCCACCCTACTCCCCATCCAATCCCCAGGGAGGGCAAGGACTTCTAAGGTGAGTCAGTCTGGTCTGGCATACCCAGCTGAGGTAGGACTGAGTCCCTCCCCCACTATCAAGGCTGAGTAAGGTGTTCCTTTGTAGGGAATGAGCTCCAAGAGCCAGATCATGCACCAGGAATAAATTCTGGTCTGATTACCAGAGGCTCCATAAACTACCCAGGTCGTTCAACTGTCATCCTCATTTGGAGGGTTTATTTCTTTTCTATGAAGGTTCCTCAACTGTCATTTCAGAGTCAGTGAGTTCCCAATAGCTTGGATAACCTGTCGCTATAGGTCTCCTCCAAATGATCCTGATCCCTTTGCTCACATAATCTCTCCTCCCTTTCTTTAGCTGGACTGGAAGTTCAACCCAGTGCTTAGCTATGGCTATCTGCTTCTGCTTCCATCAGTTACTAGATGAAGGTTCTATATTGACAATTAGGGTGGTCATTTATTTGATTACAAGGGAAGTCCTGTTTAGGCACCCTCTCCACTATTGCTTGGAGTCTGTGACATCTTGTGGGTTCTTGAGTATTTCTATAGCATCAGTTTTCTCTCTAACCCCACAATGGCTCCCTCTATCAAGATACCTTTTTTTTCTCACTCTCCAATGCTCCCTCCACTCAACCATCCCATTCTCTCATGATCTTTTCCCACCTCCCCTTGCTCCCTCCCTGTATGATCTCAATTACTCAGGAGATATTCTCTATTTCCCTTTTCCCAGGGGGATCCATGGATGTCTCTCTTCAGTTCCTCCTGTTATCTAGCTGCTTGGGGTTTGTGGATTGCAGCCTGGTTGTCTTTGCTTTACGTCTAAAATCCACTTATGAGTGAGTACATACCATGCCTATCTTCCTTAGTCTGTGTTACCTCACTCAGGATGATACTTTCCAGATCTATCCATCTGCCTGCAAATTTCTGGATGTCATTGTTTTAAACTGCTGAGTAGTACTCCATTGTGTAAATGTACCACAATTCTTTTTTAATCCATTCTACAGTTGAGGGGCATCTAGGTTGTTTCCAGGTTCTGGCTATTACTATGTAAATCCCTTCTAACAGAATGTCCGGCCTATAGAAAGCCAAAACACAAAAAGCTCAACATGACGTATGAAGTTCAGAGGTGCATCAGCAGGAAGGGTCACCGGGAACTGCAAACATTGAGACAAGGCCTGCAAATCAAGTCCTCTCAGCAGGTACGTGAGTTGCTTGCCAGTGAACGGGGAGAATCAATGAAGCCACTCATTCTGGGCCAAACTAGTTGAGCTGTTTCCTGCTAACAGAGCCCACAGCCCCTGTTGGAATAAATCCAGATTGAAGTACACATTGGCAAGCCCCATCCTTGACACTACCTTGTGTGTTTTGTTATATATTCATAATAATATGAGCATATAACAGAGCCCTTCATTTGAAAGTTTCAAAATGAAGATAAACATTATTTATCATTTTACAGAGGTCTCCCAATGAGAGGTGACATTTTTTTCTCCAAATTTGACACACCAAATAAAGCAGGAGTAGCATTCAGTGAGATAGCCAATCAACACAGCTCCCGCTGGTGCTGACAGTTGTAGAGTGTACAAATTCACTCTTATTGTTGTTATTATTATTACTATGGGCACCTTTTTTTAACCTCAATAGAAGCAAGACTTTTCTTGATTTCCTGTTCTTCCAAGTTTGACTTTTAATACTTAATTTTTTTACAATGTTAACAGTATAGAAAAGTAAAATCTCCTCATCTAGATTTCTCCAACCCATCCCACACCAGTTGCCCTATACAAACCTTTCAACCACTCCAGCTGAACACTGGCAGAAAGGGGGAGAAGGAAAAATATCAGAAGGTACAAGTCAGAGCCAAGGCTCAGAACACCAAGGGAGGAAGCCTTAGATGGAAGAAAGCTGCACTGAAGGAGTGGAAGGCTCTGAGGAGCTACAGGGACTAAGGTCCCCACTGCTGCAAGGACAGTCATGGGGAAACAGGACAGTAATAATGAAGAAAAAAAGGAAACTCAGAAAAAGTGACAGTGAAGGATTTGCTACAGAAAACTCAGCTCTCCAGAAACTTTGAGTTGTTAGAAACAGGAAGTACAGCAAGATGGTTAGGGTCATAAGTATGAGATGCAGATTATATACCAAAACTCTACAGAAAAACCAAAAGCAATGTGGTCAGTTTCATAAAGATCATGCAAACTCTCAAATGGATTTAATTTTTTTATTGATAATGGCTTAAGGTAAGTTCAGATACCAAATGAAACACTAAGTAGATTATGTACAGAGAAATGAAACTCCCTAGAGAACCAGAGAGAAATATTGGTCATTAGATATAATGTACTATAGCATATTGTTTTAAAGCCTCTGTGAGAGAAATTTGCTCCTATCTTTACACTTAGTTTTCCTAGAATATTGGGAAGAGAAGATAAAAACTATCATGTAGAGTGTGCTTTCTTCTCCCAGAATCTGTATTTATCTTTTAATTATCCCTACAGCAGTCAGTGACATCAACCTATATTAGTTCTAGCAGATAAGTTTCTAGCCACCAGCCCCTGTCTTTTTCTCTACTCGATGGCAGACTGTTCGAGGTCTTAGCAATTCATAAGCATCTTTAAGTTACATTAACACGCTTATCTTCATTACTGTCTACAAAGCCAGGATCTAATCATTTCACAGACATTTCCTGCTGTCTCCACACTATAAATCCTCATAATCAACACTTTGTTTCTAGAGAGATTTATTTGTCAGTCATTAAAATCTGTACCTTTCTCAGAAGACAATAGTCTAATCTAAGCCATTCATTTTTTTCTACATGATTAACATGAAGTAAATATAAGCCACTACTCAACATCTAAAAACTGAACATGACTCACCTACCTCCTTCCTTCTGCTCTGCTGTTTCTCTTTTTTGGTATATTCAGAATAATGTGCCACATGGGCAGTGGGGAACATCTCTGGCTTTATATTTTGTCTCTACTGGCACTTTGGCTCATCCTGGTAATGTTTTCTTTTGGCTAAATTAGCTGAGGGTCTGTCTCTCTGAACATATGCATCACCCACCTAACAGAGGAACAAGGAACATTTCACTTGGACACCATGAAGCCTGCCCATCCCTACGTTCTCTATGCTTTCTTTTCTGGATTGCACATTGATCTTCTCCTATTGTTGAACTCCCAACACTCTGCACCTCAGCTCTAAGTTTTCATTTAAATCTTAAACTCATTGAGTAGTAGGGACATTCAAGCAGATATTAAGAAAAGAAGTTGTACGGTTTGAAAATAATAGAGAATCTCAGTAGTTGTGGCTTTACAAAGTTGTGTGTGTGTGTGTGTGTGTGTGTGTGTGTGTGTGTGAGAGAGAGAGAGAGAGAGAGAGAGAGAGAGAGAGAGAGAGAGAGTGTTGTACTTTCAATTTTTGGAGTCCTTGTGTGGATGTGTATTCCAGAGGAATGTGTATATATCCCAGGCTGTGGAGAAGCTGTGAGAAAGACTTTTCTCCCACAGGAGTCTGTTATCCAGCATGGGAACTAAGGAAACTGACAGTGGATGGAAGGTGTCTTGATACTGCAGGGAAATAACTTTCACTGTGTTTTGATATATAAGCTCTGCCAAGCAGTATCCTTCCCAGGTGTGGGAAAGAGAAACATCCGGTTCAATGTAGTGTGACAGTAAGCTAAAGCCTACAGTGGTGATGAGTCATTCTGTGGCTCTTGTCTTTGGACTGTTGAAGTTAAGGACCTGATACAAACCACTTACAGTGTGGTACGGAACACAAGCCCAGAGAACCCCTAGAAAGAAAAATGGTTATGGTTTTGGTCATAAAGATATAGTGTGTGAACCGGGAGCCAGAGACCAAATAAATGATGGAAAAAGAATATTTTCTTGGTATATGTATTTAGACAAAGAAACAGCAAGTTCCAGGTACAGTGGAAAATTTTGTCTAAAAGAAAATGAAGTAGGGGGTGACTGAGAGAGACACTCACATTCAAATGTGGCTTTAATGTGTACAAATGGGCATGTGTGCCTGCATACTGCCAAACATGTAAACACACACACACACAAAACAGAAAGAGGGAGAAAGAGTTACTGAAGAAGAGCATTTCTGAAACAGAAATGAATTAAATTATTATTATCTTTATAATTTAGCAAAACTTCTGCTAAAACTGGGTAAATTCTCACTAGACATTATTGATTTCAAGGATATTAGAAGTTTGTGGTCAGAAAGAACTTGAGGAAACACTGAAGAGTAATTTTCAACCAGAGGCCTAAAATTGCAGAAGAGCTTGGGGTCAAAGATCAGGTTGGAATTTACCAACAAGTTCAATGTTCAATTCTCTGCAGAATACCGAAGACAGATATCTGTCATACCTGAATTGTAACTCTGTGTTGCTTACTGTAAATCTGTATTTGGCCTTCTCTCATTTGATTATGAAGCGACATTTTAGGACAAATATTTGTTTCTCCAAACTCTCATGATGGAAAGTATTTGTCCACACAAGGAAGATGTTTTGTAAATCAATTGGTCCTTCTGCCATGTTTCATATTCCTCCACAAAGGGGCCACTGTGCTTTCACATGTGGGTGGGTTTCTAAGATAACGCAAGACCCATAAATTTTACAAATAATCTAAGAAAGAAGACTTCTTTAGTTTTTCATGTCTTCCCAGTTTCCTAGTTAGAATCATTTTTGCCTCCAACGCCATCCTATTTGGCGTGTGTGGAGATCACATTGCTGGTATACCAACCAAGCAAAATATGGCAGCCTAGATTTCCCCCAGTTGGCAAGCATGCAAAGGAGGTCAGCACCCAGTCTACTGTGCACTCCATATGAATGAGATATTTTTACTCTGAAATCTGAAGAACACAACCACAAGATCTCCCTAAGCATCAAACCCATCCAGTGGGTCTTCATGGAAGATTTGGCCCTGAAGAGGACTAGTAACCCTGAGAACTCATGCCATTCACATTCTGTCCCTTCTCTGGTGGTCCATGATAGACTGAGTGGAGATGGATGATCAAGTCATAGGGGTCAAGAAAATGACTCTGAAAACAGGTGGATTTTTTTGCTTCCTATGCTCTACTTAAAATTTGCATCCCCTCACTTTAGTTGTTTTTTGGACTTGCATAGGAAAGTATAATCTTAATTTCACCATGATAAATGAAGAACAAAGGCACTTATTATCAAGTAGTAATTTCCCCCAGGCAACATGCAGGTGATCAGGTTGAATAATTTACTCTATGGACAGTCTGTTCTAGTGATGTTGTTCCTAAGATATGCTTTCCTGAGATAACTAACTCATTACATAAGTAGCTGAGCAGCTTTTGATTCAGGAATACAGGGTGGGGGGTGTTGCTTTCATTTAAGGGTTAGGTAGTGGGAGGACAATATGCATGGTTTAAGGGAGCACTCATTGCATAAAGCCATATAAAGTCAAGTAACATGTGTTAGAACTACATTTCTGGTTCTCTCTTTGGTGGGTTTATTTCTATTTATGTGTCCCATTTTAGTAAAAAACAGATAAGATACTACTTTGCTTGAGAGAGAATATATCATAAAATATAAATTGTAAAATAAATGATTCAAGTAGTAAATCACTCTAGAATCTCCCGAGGAAAAAGCACAAAGGACTGTTTAAAGTAATATGTTTCTTTCTCTAAGTGTTGGGCTTTTAGGGGATTTTTTTCAAATGAATAAGAAAGGAAACTTCTCACGATGCTGAGCAAGAAAGCCTGAAGTATCTCAGGAGCCACAAATGCCCAAGCCTGATTCCAGTCAACCCATCAAGGAGCAAGAAGACTCCGGAGGGAAATGGTTTTATGGTATAGCTATAAAAATGTTTCTTGTGTGAGAAAGTGTGAGAGATCTTCAAAGAGACAATAAACTCTTAGGAGTCAGAGCTGAAGAGATGGCTCAGTGGTTAACAGTACATACTGTTCTGCCTCACGACCACAGTTTAGTTCCTAATACCCACATCAGGTAGCTCAAAAAAGCCAGTAACTCCAGCTTCAAAAGATCTGATGCTTTCTTCTGATTTGGTGGGCAACTACTCAAACACATAAACATACATACATATAAATAAAGTAAACCTTTTAAATAGTTTTTAAAAATCCATTAGGAATCAATAACTATAATACACCTAGACAGTGGAACACATAGAATGGGTAGAAAAGTGCACCATAAGAAACAGAAACACATGAAGAAGAAATTGTGTTTTAATTCAGCCATACAGACAGTTTCAAAAAGGATGCTTTGGGGAGAGGGTTCCCAGAAGTTCAGGATGGATTAGATAGTTGAGGGAGCTACTGTACTTGAAGACATTCTGTGGACAAGGGTAAAAAGCAACTCCAAAAGCTTGTGTCAATAATAGGACAGTAGAGAATGTTCAGTCATAACCCCTGTCTATACCACACACAGAACTCACAGATCTCAACACTGTACCTTCAGATAGGAAGATCTTCTCATGTAAGAGATCTACTAGGATACCAAGCCCAGCTCTGTGTCCCCTATGGAGAATCGAAGTTAAGAGCCTACAATTAATGAGTGATACAAATATAACTTTTGGAGTGAGATTCATATACATGTTTTTTAAACACACAGTAGTAGACGTTTTCACCATAACCTGTACATAGGAAATGGAATCTCAGAAAATAATTTCTGATTCCTGTTTGACAGATGACCTTCACATTTCTCATGGAACTCCTTCAATCAACACAGCCTCATACAAATGCATTCATTTGTGGCTGTGATGATACTTTGTGCTCTAACAAATAAAGTTCACCTGAAGATCAGAGAGCGGGGCTAGGAACTAGTGAACAATAGAGGCCAGGCAGTGGTGGCACACGTCTTTAATCCAAACATTTGGGAGGGACAAGCAGGAAGATCAGGAGCTCCAGGCCACTTTGGGCTACACAAGATTGATCCAGTCTACAAGAGAAACAGAGCAGGGCTGGAGTGATGATTTAGCTATAAAAGGCTAAGCTCACAACCAAAAATATAAGAGAAATAAAGCCAGGTGGTAGAGGTTCAATCTTTAACCCGAGCACTTGGAATCTCATGTCTTTGATCCCAGCACTAGGGATCAAAGTGATATGGCTGGGCAGAGAGAAATCTAAGGGGCTTGGCTCCTTTGGCCTGAGGATTTAGTAGAGGTAAGAAGTCTCTCTAGTGGCTAGCTCCTTTGTCTCTCTGATCATTCAGCATTTACCCCAATATCTGGCTCCAGGTTTTTATTATTAAAACCAACAAGAATTTATGTTCATATGTAATCAAAAGTTTCTGTGTCCTGCCCAACTGGTTCTGCAGCAATTTAGTCCCAAATAAACACACAGGGGCTTATATTAACTACAAGCTGTTTGACCTATGGCTCAGGATTATTACTTGATAGCTCTTACTATTAAACTAACTCTGGATTCTTATCTTGTGTAGCCAAGTGGCTTGATACCTTTTCTCAGATCAGCATTCATGTCTTTTTTTCCTCTGCATCAGCTAGTATCTTTGCTCTGTTCTTCTGCTTCCCAGAATTCTCCTAGTCTGCTAGCCCCACCTATGTGGCCTTGCTTTTCATTTATAGAATTAATATCATGATTACATCACATTGCCAAACAGGAATATTTTGCCCTAATGGACGAAATGAGTCTCTCTTATTAACAAATCAAATCATATCAAATCCTCCTTATCACTTTGAAAACAAAACACAATAAATAAAACTAAAACACTTCGATTTTAGGCCAAAGTTTCTGTCCTGTCAGCAGCTCTCAGATACCCAGCTGCTTCCCAAATAATTAATTTAGAGGTTTAATGTAAATTACAAATGCTCAACCATTAGCTCAGGCTGGTTAGTAGCTAACTCTTACTCTCAAATTAACCCATATTTCTATCTACGTTTTTCTACATGGTTCATGATTGCTACCTTATTTTTACACTTTCTGTCCTGCTTGGTCAGTGGCTGGCTGGCTGATATTTCCTAACTTTGCCCTTTCTCTTCCCAGAACTCTCTTAGTCTGGTCACCCTCCTATACTTCTTTCCTGGTTACTGGGCAATCAGCATTTTATTAAACCAATTTGAGTGACAAATCTTCACAGTATGAAAGGGCATTATCACACAGCATTTGATACTTTCTCTAATTTTCCCACTAAATTTTAAGACATCTTAAGATCAAGATATCACAAATTCTGAAACCCTAAAAGCAGTGCTTTTTGCAAAGTAAGTTCCTACCTATGAATTAGATGCAGAAGCTGAACTCTAAAATGGTGGCAACATAATCCCCACCCCTCATCCTAACCCTAACCCTTTATGGTCTGTGATCCTAAGTATATATTAGTGTTCTCTGCCACATCCTTGACAGGATGCTCTGGATTTCTCTTTATCTTCTCTGGACCTTTTCTCTCTTCACCCAGTCCATGTTGGACCTTAGAAGCTGAGTTTTCTGCATCCACACTTCTTCCTATACCCTCCACCGTTGTTCTCAGTTCATCATCTTCTTTTCATCACCTATGAACCTCTTCAAGATTCTTCACTTCATTAAGCAAAAAGGCTGGCTTTGTCTTTGGTGCTTTGCACAGAGGGTGGTTATATCTGTGTCTGTCTCCCTTTACCAGCCACATATGCCTTAGGAGAGGAGCAGACTTGATTCTGTGACTTTCAAAAGCCTATGCAGATTTGGCATCAGGTAGGAGCTCTGTTGAATAGCAAATGGTAGATGGTAACTTCTATGTCATGCTCTCTCTAGTTACAGCTCTGCAGTGATGGTGGTCCAAGCCATTGTGCATTTTAAAGCTGAAGCAGTGAAATTAGTGACTTCACATTGCAAACAAAAGGCTGCATTTTTTATACCTTTCAATGAAAACCTTTTATTTTTAAAAATGTTAAATATTTTATTTCATAGGTGTCTCCAAGAAGTATGTTGCCTGACAAATGGAGGCACCAATGTCTGTATAGATTATTAGAAAGCAGAGCTACTTCAAATGTTACTAATATTGTGTGTGTTCTCTTAGACAACTTGATATTTTTAACATAGACAAAAAGACTCTAGGAGAGAGCTGCCAGCCCCTGGCACTGCCTGAAAGACTGGCTTCATGGCTTCTATTGAAATGTGCCATTCTGGGCAGAGAATGACATTTAAGCATTTTCCTCTCTAAACATTTATCAAAGAAAGAACTTACAAATGTTCCCTACCTCATGAAAGATGTATGTTATAGTAATAAAAAATAAGATAGGAAGAGGGTGTTTTGCATTTATTTCTTTAGGTTTACAATATGGATTACATAGGATATGACATATAATTTTAGGTTGTATTTTACTTGTCAACCTTAATGTTCTAGATAAAAAGTATATATTTATACATATACATATATAACAATATATACTTTTTTCTGCTACATATATGCATGCTTTTTACATGCCAACATTACCAGTGTATGTATATATATTTATACATATATACTATTATATATACTATTATATATATGTAACAGAAAAAAGACAGTGAATTGCAATTTTAATTCCAGGACAAATATTTCAAAAATAAGACAAGCATCATGACTCAGGATCATTGAAAAGTAACAGGAATATTTCTCACATAACATAGTGGGTAGATTTGTTCTCTGGATGTTAGGAAAAAGTTTAATAGAGTGTGGACTTCCTAGCTGTAATGAGGGATGATTTAGGAGGTGAAGCCAACCATGGCCATCTCCTGACTTCACACTCCAAAGGTTGCCAATGCCTGTGGTTAATGAGGCTGGTTGGAGCTGTGCCCTTTATTAGCCTGGCCCTGGGAAGCCGTATTCCTCCAATGTTGTAAAGGCATGGCCTGCCAGTGTCCTTGTCCTGGTATTAACACCAGCCAGAAAGACTCTTGTCTCTCTTCTTTACGTGTCATAGACACTATTTCCACATATTTGGCTTCCTTGTGATGTTGGCATGTATAATCAGTGTGGGAATGACACTTGTGTCTAGCTCCTTGAGACAAGGAAGAGCTAACAATGATAATGGTTGCATGATTCCTGGAAGATGGTTTCTCCATCACTGCTATGTGTCCCACCCTTCATGGTCAGTGAATCATAAACATTACTGAAATAGCTGAATTAGGATGAGTGACCTTACTTGTTTTTGTATTGGACTTTGAATGCCAGTTATAGATTTTTTTAAAGTATAATTCTCTGAAATGTAGTGGGTAAGAAGTGTTCATTATAGGGAGATACTTTATCTACTATGGGACACAAACTTAATTTTTATCCTCTAGCTCCTTGGATTTGGACAAATTCTTTAAGTTGTGTTGTTATCAAAAGAAGGCTTGGGTATGGTGCAAATTAATAATGCTTTTGTTACTATAATCATATATAATACTGAAGATTACATAATTGTCATACTTGGAAAGTAGAGAGAACATTCTCCTCCTGTAGTGTAAGGTTTGGCTTCCATTCCCTTAGTTGTGCCATTGTAGAGCACACACACTGAATAGTGTAACAATCTATTTTTATCTTATGTGCATGGATGTTTTTGCTTACATGTATGCAAATACTATACATGCAGGGCTTGAAGAAGTCAGAAGAGGGCATTAGATACCCTGGAACTCGAGTTACTGTGATTGTGAGCTGCCATGTGGGTGATGGGAATTGAACCTTGATCCTCTGGACAAGCAACCAGTGCTCTTAAACCTCTATGCCATCTTTCCAGCCTTACAGGTTGGGGGGTCTTATTACAAAATTCAAAACTGAATTAGATTTGCTCATGTGTGCAAGCTTTCTGGACTGGAGTAGGCCAATCCTTAGGAGATTGGAGTTGATCGTTTACTTGGGTGGGAACCATCTTAACTTTATGGCTACAAATAAAAAGAGACACAGGCCAGCCACTGAAAGTAACTGACATGGTATAAGATAATTCTTATGTAAATCAGAAAAAGAAGAAGAGGGGAGAAAGAAAGGAACATTTATTCAAATTATGGTCTTATTTTTAAATCTGGAATCTAAATGGTAGAGAACTAGATCTCAAATATTACTCATATTGTCATTGAAGAGAAAGATGTTATTTAATGCTATAGATATTGGGTGACACATTTATTCTCAATATTTATGGATGATGAATTCAAGCAAGTTCTAGGCATATAACTATCCTTTGGATAACATACACTCACTTGCCATATCAATACAAGTTATATTGGGCATGTAGGCTACATGGGAAGCACATGACTTTCTTGAAACAATATGTCAAGCACATATGATTAATCTGGAAAAAATGATTAAGATGAAGGCTTCATCTCTACACTCTCAAATGTTCAGACTCTATTTCTGGGTTGAACAATGAAATCTGCATTATTAATTATAAACCCAAAGTACTTAAGTAGGCAATCTCAATGTGTGATCTTTAGACTAAATCTAGGGGTGAACTTATTCCAGGAAACACGCAAATTTCACACATGGCATAGTACGTGAAGGTCCCCTGCAGTGTATTGCAGTAATGAAGTGAGCACCACAGAATTGTCAGAATACCAATAGATAATGCGCTGTATGAAGTTTCTGACCCTGTACAGACCAGAGGTCTGACTTGACCACGGCCTCTTTCCCTCCCAAAATGACTGATACACTTATAATAGTTTCATCTTATTTGGCATATGTCTCAGGCACATTGCTAGCTAACTCTTTCATCTTATTTTAACCCATTTCCATTAATCTACCTGGCCATATGGCTGTGGCCTGGCTCACCTGGGTCCCTTACGTGTTTCTTCTTTGGTGGTGGGATGGAGTCTATCTTAATTCTTCCCTCCTCTACCTGTCACTGATTTCCTGCCTACTGCTACAATGCTCACCGCAAACCAAAACAATTACTTCATTTACAGAACTATTTTCGCAGCATATGGAAAGACATTCCCACATCACTTCCTCTTTTCTGTCTAATCCAAGGAAGCTTTCAATTTCAACATAGAAAAATTACATATAATAAAACAGCTATCCAGCAAGAATTAGTTACAATATCTAGTCTATTTGTAATTAACAAAATTAAAGAAAATATTCTATCACCTACTTTATGCTTGTGAGTCTAAAGTTTCATATCTGATATACCTTTTAAAATATCTAAGAAAAACTATACTTATATTTCTCAAATCTTCTACTACATCAAAGACTACAGAAGAATATAATATTACCCAAGTAAGCAGGAAGTGCAAGCAACTTCCAAAATCTAGAAATGGCAGAGATGACACCTGTCTGCCTTGACAGTCATCCAAAGTTCCTTTGCAATTTTCAGGCATCCACTTTCAGTCTACAGGCCCAGAGTCTCTAGCATAACTTTTAGTGATGCAGGAAATATGGCATAGTTAGTCAGTCGCTTCTCCTTGTGTCCTGAAGGATGCCTGGCAATTTTCTCTGGAAAGCAGGAACCTGAAGGACCATTTTGGCTTGTTCTGAGAAAGTTCAGAGGTCATTTTACTATGGAACCTTTATGTCCAGTTTATACAGCCTACTGCAAAACAGTCAATATAAGAACAGTTTCTTGTCCAGTGGCTAAATTCCACATGAAGTTTTTTCAGTGCCCATCATTCTCTTGAAATACATTGGTGCTGCCAAGAGTAGACCCGTCTCACTGTCCAGAAAAGTCTAAGTTCTTAAAATATTTTAAGTTCCATATTCTGTAAGTCTTTGAATTGTTTGAAGACTACCTATCTAATTGAAATATACCTCTGTATACCTACAAAAACCTAGGTAACATGACTATAAGTTTGGTTATCATAGATGGCTATTAATTTGTATTTCTTAATCACACATTACATTTTAAATGAGTTACATAAATTTCATACTTTAAACAAGAGTAGAAAAATACATACAGTATAACAAAATTGACCTTAAACTTGTATCAATAGACCAAAATCCATTTTTTTAAATCATACCTATATCATATTCTCCCCCCCCCTTTTTTAGAAAGAGACTATGAACATTAAGAATTTATAATGAAAACAAATGTTTATAAGCAATATTTTGGGGATTTGGGCATAGCTTCTTTTTTTTTTATTACTTCCTGCTGATTAAGGGGTATTGGTAATCTTACAAGGGTCCTGAGCCTGGATGGATCATCTTAACTGACATCTTGGAAGTTGATCTTCCCATCAGAGAATTTTCAGGTGGCCTTGTTAGATGAAACCATATTTGCCTAGAAATAGTACATAGGTTTTCATCTTCTGTGGAAAAAAAAGCAAAACTTTTTTTCCAAGCAACATATCCTCAGACCCAAATTTCAAAGTCAAGATACCTTTAAAATATATGTTTGTTTGACTTAGCAGCTTTTGCAATCAATTGTCTTTCTGCAGTTAGCTCACTAAAAATTAAAAAATTAAAAGAAAACACAATATTAATCATAATCCAGACCCTTTGTGTATTTACCATCTTTATGTGGTTTTTAATATTTTATTTCTCTATTTCTCCTTTTTGAGGGCTTTTCTATCCCTTTTCTTTTCTCTCCTAGCCTATGTATTCTTTTTCACACACATTTTAACCAGTATAAAGGTTTTTCTTCATCTGAATCTGTTTATTGTGAATCCTGAATCATTTCCCGACCAGAAGAGCCTTTGTAGCCTTTAAAAATAAAAAATGCTAGTATTGTTTTGATTGCTGACTCTGCCTCTTTTGGCGACTTTCTACATGGTGGAGGTGCTGAAGTCATGCTTATTTTCTCAATTCTTAGTGACACACAGCTCTTAAAGAGCCATACAGTTTTTGCCAATGAAGCTGATTCAGGAAACTTTTTAAAGAAGCCAAGTCTCTCCTCCCTGCCAGCAAACAGAGCAGACCCAAAAAAATGCTGCTATCAAAAACCATCTTTGACTCTGTTCCCCTTTTTGTTCAATACGAACAGAAACTTTAAATCAATCACATGAAGCTTGTTGCCTATACTGAGTCTTCTGACTTTCGGCAATCAGCCTTAAATTCCCTGCCTAGCACTGCCATTTTTAAATACAAGCCCAAACATCATGTCTTCTCTGTATCCTGACTCACGTTATACAATTTGGGAAGCTGCTTTTGGTTCTGTTTCTGTGCTCTAGAATGCTTTTTAAACTTTCTCAGGTTTTATGCAGGTTGGATTTCTGACCCAAAGGCCCGACCTGCCCTTTTCCCCACAAAATGACTAACACGTTTATATTAGTTTCATCCTGTTCGACCTATGTCTCAGGCACATTGCTAGCTGACCCTTTCTTCTTAATTCAACCCATTTCCATTAATCTACCTGGCCATGTGACCATGGCCTGGCTCACCTGGGTTCCTTACTGTTTCTTCTTTGGTGGTGGGAAGGAGTCTGTTTTAACTCTGCCCAACTCTACCTGTCTCTGATTTTTTACCAACTACTATGATGCTCAACACAAGCCAAAACAGTTCCTTTATTTACAGAACGATCTTCACAGTATATGGAAAAACAGTCCCACATCAATAATGTTTGATTGTTTCTCAGAAAAGAGGCTGTCTGGCTCTCTGATGAATAGACATAAGGAGGATTGAGTTCAGATTAGCTCTGAAGTATCATATAAAAAAGAGATCTGCCTCATTGCCTCTGAAAACCTATACATTTGAACAACAATTTATTTTTGTTTATTTTTATGTTTGTCCTTGAGCCTAATCCACTTCTCTATTACTGCACCTCTTTGGAGCCATACTTCAAGTTTTTAACAACTAATTATACTAAAACATACATTCTCTAGAAAGAGAACAATGTGGCAATCTGGTAAAATGGAGTTTACAAGGGAGGGTCTAGCCTGAGGTCTGCCTGCTGACAACTAGCCTAGTGTTCCTTACCTATTCTGATGACGTTTTCTAATATTTTGTTGTTTGTGACTCCTGTTGAATATTTTTTTTCTTTGTCAGAATGACTCTTCTTATGAGTTCTTTTAGCAACATGCAAGTGTTGTAGATGTTCTCTTGAATAAACAAGAAAATGAACACTACTTCAGGAGGTGCTGTTCTTGCCCCAAGGATGAGAACTGTGCCCTGCAAATGAGTAGATGAAGGGAAGGCTAACATCCTCAGGTGTCCCCTGAGAAAGAGCCATTTACTGAAAACAACAATTTGTGACTAGTATGCAGAAGCTGTATAAAAGACAGGAATGGAAAAAGTGACCATTTTGTCTTAATGAAAAAGATTGTAAGCAGAATATATTTTTATATGGTTGACTTAGGAGCTACCTGAACAGATCAGGAAATGGGAATGGAATTTCATGGTTCTCAAGTACTGCAGAAACAAAAAGTTGACTCAGAATTTCCTTGCAAGTTTGAGTATCTGTTATACAAGGTGCCTGGGGCCTGTGCTCCATGACTTGGAGAGGTTGAGAAGAAGTTGGACATTGTGCCAACCTTTTTTTCCCTAAAATCTGCAGTATGAAATTTTGAAGTTTTTGGAAAGACAAAAATATAATTTAGGCATGTGAAATACAAAGTAACTGTATAGGAAAAGAGATGTTGTGTGTGAAACCCAAGTCATTCTTCCTGCCCCATCATGCTAAACACATTTTATATTTTCTCAGGTTAAAACACACAGTGCATGATCCCAATGCTTTCCCCTCAGTAGGAGAAGTCTGTTGTATTGGAGTGTATTACCAGCTAGTAGCCACCTTATGCTCTTAAGAGAGATTGAGTCTTGAAGCCTGCTTCCATGGAATCATAGAAAATGTATCTGCTCATCATGAATGAATGAATTTACAACTAGAAATACTCTTTACTTCTCATTTATCTTTCATTTATATCATATTTTGTAACAGTGAAAAACAGTCAGGTAGTTTAATAGAACTACAAAATAGCATATGTTCATTATTTACCATTAATGGCATAAGAAAAATGAGAGCCAGGAATGACCAGTATGTGCATCTATATCATACATAGATAGTTTCCCATGTGACCTTGAATTTTCAGGGATTTTTCTCCCCTTTCTTCAGATCACAGGAAAAGAAACAGATATTTACCACCCCATTTTTGTTCTTAAATAGATGTAAATTGTTGGTACAGTTTTGAAAGGCTGTACAATGTTAAATATGAATTCATGCATTTATAAATAGTCATATATGTACACAACTGTTAATTCTACATTTTTAGACCTAACTGTGTGCATACAGAGATTAATAGTTAAGGTAGAAATTTCTAAAACCACAGGAATTAGTTTAAAAATTTGAATTGAAGTACAAAGAAAGAACTGTGGTGTTTTTAAACTATGAAGGTCAATTGGTATATTGTTTGATCCTAAAAACTGAAAAGTTTAATTTTGAGAAGAAAACTGTATGTTTTTTGATGGTCTCAGATTGTCATATCTCATTTTCATATACCCAGTATTGTTAACCAGATATGTTATTGTGGGATTTGGGGTCACATATGGATGGAAGCTGCAGTAATAATTTTCTGGATGAGAGCATTTATTTAATCTAGAATTGCTATTACCTTTTTCTCTTAGCAACAAGCCTGCTAAATTGCTACTAATTAGTCTCTAATAATCATTATTAGGATTAGATTTGGTTATAGCATACTTAATTTTCAATGACAATCAATAAAGAAGATTGTCAATTTACTTGAGCTCACTACCATAAAATGAATTAAGTTGTACTACAGGCATGTGAAGCAAATAGATATTTAAAAATAACTTTATTAGTATAAAGAACTTTTAATTGAATTTATAACCCTGACACTATGCCTGTAATTTTATTTGTAAGTTCTTGAATATCCCCTGCCACATGGAAGTGTAGTTTTCTTTTTTTTTTTCACAGTATTAGACTTTATATTTCTGTCTTTCTTCTTTTTTTTTATTTTGTATTTATCAAAAAAACAGTAAAAAGAATTTAGAAATGCCGAAGAGTTAACAATAACTATACAGAGGATAATAATCATAAGCATGGCTTATCAAGGGTGGAAATGCAAATAAGATTACTACACATATATTTTCTTTGTGTTCAGCTTTCCCTCTGAATTTTTTTTTTCCATCCCTGTATATCCTTATTGAAGGTCTCTTCCTCCTCCCACCCCATCTGATCATTTTTCTTCTCTGCAACTCCCCATCCCCTCCCTTGGCAGGGAGCAGACAGTCCTATGGTCACACTGGCCCAATAATGCTTGGATCAGTCTTCACTCCTGGCCAAATCCAGTTTTGTCCCCCCTCCCTCAAGAGTGAGTCAGGTGTTCCTATAGATAGACTGGGGTTTGAAGGGTCAGTCCAGGGTGTTTCTGATCCCAAGCTGTTCAGTGGTTGTGGTTTGCTGCTTGGGCATGTTTGGCTTTTTTTCTTGTTTGTTTGTTTAGAGACCACTAGTGAGTGAGTACATCCCCTGCTTATCTCTCTGAGTTTGTGATACTTCGCTCAG
>PVIH01011746.1:0-67398 GCA_004025045.1 Sigmodon hispidus | reverse complement strand
GGTGGGTAACGGTAGAGAAAGCCTAGAGGAAGGCAGGAGGAGAAGAGTGCAGGCCCATTACTCTTTATTTCCATGAGCACACAGAATGGCTATGGCTGCACCAGAACACATGGGGGGAGGAGGCTAGAAGGAAGATTTAACTCCTGAAAAGCAGGAACCAAAGGGATGGTAAGTAGCTGACAGGTGGGGAGAGAACAAATATGAATCCTATCTAATGTATCTCTTTTGGTTTCAGCAACTATCATACAAGTCTGCTGACATACCCATTTTATTGATGTAAAAACTGGGGTTTAGAAAAACTGACTTTCAGTGTTCTCTTTGAGAATATTAATTTCAATATTTTGAGAGTAAAAGTGAGAAGAAAGCATAAATAATATTTTAGTTAGAATAATTTAAACTGATTCATTTTAAATAGAAGAAAAAAAATACAAGAAAATGAGTGATGATCTTTGACAGAAAGAGTCCCCCTTTCCTTAGGCTTAACTCTTCATGTGCTTCACATGACACCATTTATAACATCATTAACACTATTACTGTCATCATTGTTATCCTCCAATGGCATATGCCACTTTAGAAAGGGAAGCTCTTTTTTTGTCTTGTTTCCTAGACTTTCATCTTTTTTTTCTAGTAAGGAGTTTATAGAAAGGACAGCTGGTATTTTGAAGACTGGATTAATCAGATAAACCTATAAAAAATTGACAGAACTTCTGGAAGCTTCATTTGGGATTAGGTCACACTATTTTCTTACTCCTCAAACTATAAGACAGGAGAAATTGCTAAGTGGTGCCTCAGAAAACAAAACCAAAAGCTCGGTTTGTAAAATATGTTGCATATCCCATAGCCAAAGCAAATATTCAAAATGATTTTTTTTATTGATAGTACAGAGTTTTGCCAAAGGGTAAAGGTTTTACCAAAAAGGGCTTCTTCATTTCCATATTTAAAATTGAGTAAGTTATGCAGAAATATACAGCCAAGGACAGAGATGACTTCTCTTCATGATGTTGAACATAGAAACCAAATGCACTGAGGGATCTTGTGGTTTTGTGGTGGTTGTGCTAAAATGTAACAAATACCACCATTTAAACCCTGTCTCCTCACAGTCAAACCACCCAATTGTAAAACAAAAGACTAATTCAGTTAGGCAACCCCTTTACATAGCTTCTAGCCACGAGAAGAGTTGAATTTAATTTATCTCAACTCAGGTAGTTTAATGACATATGAGTAGTTTTTGAATGATAGAAAAAAATTTTTGATCTAAAGGTTTTTTCCATTGGAAATACGAGTAAGAGATGAACAAAGAAAGTATCACATTTGTCTTTCACAGAAAAAGAATCTTTTGTTTTTTAAAAAATGTAGCACTCTAAGCTATGTACATTTGATTTTAGTAACCCGGCTTGAAGGCCCTTGCCCAGATAAGTAATTATTAGAATGTAAATTACACTTGCCTAAAAGAAAAAAAAAAGCAGAGCAAAATATTAAAATAAAAGTCCTTACATTATAGGACATGGAGATTTGAACTTTATGAAGAATTAAAGCTTTCTCTAAAAAGGGAGAGGCCAGAACATAGTTAGGAACACATTGGCCTCCCTCACAGTTGGGATCCCATCCCCCAGGATGGGAGTGCATCTCATTCGGTTTCAATAACAACTGTACAAGACAGGTGATGTTCCCATTTTATTAATGAGAAAACTGGGGTTTAGAAAAATTGATTAAGTCATGACTACTTTTACTTATTGTGTTCTCTTTGAGAATAGTGTCAATAGTTTGGGAGTAAATGTGACCCTGCTACCATACTGAAGGGTTCTTTGCTCACCCTCTTTATATCTCATACATTCATTCACATTGCTTTAAGGTTTCCCTATAAAGCAGTGGTTCTCAACCTTTGGATCATGACCCCCATTGGAGTCAAAGCCTAACGCTAACTCTAACCGAAGTCATCTAACACCATTGGAAAACACAGATAATTACATTATGATTTATAACAGTAGCAAAATTGCAGTTATAAAATAATAGTAAAAATAATTTTATGGTTGAGATCACCACAACGTAAGAAACTGTATTAAATGACCACAGCATTAGAAAGGTTGAGAACCAATGATATATAGGATCCAACTTAAGCAAGCAAACATGTTACCACCAACTGCTCTCATGAGTAACTTTCTGCCACCAATCTCTCAACTTTCAAATCTTTATCCAAAGCTGCCAGTTTCTCTTCTCTACTCTACATTGAGCTCATGCTCACTATTAACATTATTTAAAAAGATTGTGAACCTGTAACATAATTAGCAATTTAAAGTACATTATTAATGCTGATGGGTGCTAATGACTGTAATTAACAGAAGGGCATTAGGCTACACAAACAAGTTATAATATATATACACACATATATATATTTAGCAAAAATATAAATGTGAATATAAGGAACAAATTTTCTAACTGACCTCCCTTGCTGCTGATATTGACTCTTGCTATGTCTGTCCCAAATTAAGATGTGTATATTCTTTGTTGTCTTATTGTATTTGTCTTGGCAGGCAGCCAATGTATTTCCTTCCATCTCCATGAATGAAGCTTTGGGTAATGTTCAGCTACATCTTGTTTTAGGGAGCATTGCTGTCTATCTACAGAAGCAAAAACTTGGTAGTAGTTACTCATGTACTTCCTCTGGCTTCATAATAAATGTCACATGAACTGAGTGAGTGACATATCATTTAAAATGCTGCATAATTCTTTTCAGATACAGCCTACCTTTTATTGCAAATATCTTCTCTTCATGAGTTTGCTATGTTGTGTGCATGTATAAAAATATACATATTTATCCAGTCACAATTTATCACATAGTGGTAGCCTTCAGTTTAAGAAGTAATAGTATGGAAAATCCACATACATGCTTTTAAAAGCACACCCAGTTCATATATATATAAACACAATTAACTATTTTATTTGCAGAAAACAAAAGGAAAATATAGGTGATTTGAAAGAAATGGTGTTGTTGATTTCATGATTTCTCTTTTCATTATGAGAATAAATATTTATTACACTCAAGAGGGAAGAAGAAAAAACCAAGAGCAAGGCTTGTAAGTATGTCAAACATGTCAGACATTTGTGCAGACACAAACAGATGAGTGTATGTCATAGAACCTCTTATTTTTACATTATCTTGTAAATGAAATGCTTTCCTAACTAATAGAACCATCATTCTACTGCAGCCACATGTGCATTTAGGTTACCTGACAGCATAAGAGAGTTCCAGTTCAACTAAGCTAGAAAACCTACATTAAACATTGTTTTTAACTGATTCAGCTTGATGTTGGTCATTTTTTAAATATTTTTTTTTCCTGGGGGAAAAATGCATTACCCATTTCTGCATGCTAGGATAACTTCAGAGAGCTAGATAAAAGTATTAGGGATTTTTTTTCATCAAGATCAACCAAATAAGGCTCATTGTTTGTCTTCTGTGGGATCAGTTATGAGTACTGCAAGAAAAGTTTTGTTATTTTGACTCACTGATACATTCTCAAATTCTTTTGATAATTGTGTACTAAAATTCCTGAGAGGTAATTCTTTGCTATGAAACAGACATTTCCCCTACAGAGGCAAGAAGTTTTCTAAATGTCCAGTTTATATTTTTGGAGAGGCATCAGTATTTTAAATCAAGATTTCTGGGGTTCTGTCTACAGTCCCACATGCCTTATCAGGGAACTGCTTCCTGCTAAAGTACCACCAAATCCCTCCATTTATTTTTAGATTTTCAGTTAATCCAGAGGTGTGTTTATTAATACACAAAGCAGAAGCTTAAACTGTGAAACATTTGCATGATTGTATTTTGGTTTTGCCATCAGCTAAGTAGGACAAAGTTGATCCCATCTTATAAAAACTCTATTCCACATATTTCTGTCTTGACCGGGAAGTTCGGTTTTGCTTACCTGCTTCCTAGAAGACACAGTGCTGTTGAAACATCTGTTAGTGGCATTTAAATTCAAATTCTTGTTCTGATGGGTTGAGTCATTTTTCCACATCTTAGAGTTCTCTTTAGGGTCTGAAGGAATGGGGTTTAAAAAGAGGATTCTAGCTATAAATCCATAGAGCACAGTGGCCAAGATCATTGGTACAACATAGAAGACACCAAAGTCCATTAGGTAAATAGGTGAATAGTAATTCCTGGAGATCTTGTAGCCACAGGATACCACAATAGCATCTTTGTAGGTGCTAATATTGAGATCCAGCAGGAAGAACCAGAGCATACAGTAAATGGACGTGAATGCCCAGACAAAGATAATGATCTTTTTGGCTCTGGAAAATGTGCAGAGAAACTGGGCTTTGATGGGGTGACAGATTGCTATGTACCTCTCAATGGTAAAGGCTGTTATTGAACATGAGGATGCATTAATTCCTAAATACTGAAGATAAGTAATGCAGAGGCAACCAGCATAGCCGTAGACCCAGGAACCATAGATGCTGTCAGTTATGTTGGGTAGGCCTGCAGCTACCAGGACCATGAGATCTGCCACAGCCAGACTCACCAGGTAGCAGTTTGTAGGGGTTCTCATGTGCTTGGTTCTCATGACCACCAGTACTACCATGATGTTGCCCACGATGCCCAGGCCACAAATAATGAGCACAAGTAAGATAGTGACCACCTGGTACTCCAGCGCCACTGCTGTTTGCGGCTGAAGCTCGGTCTGGTTCAGTTCACTGAGGGTTTCATTCTCCATCTTTCGTGGTTTCAAGTTTCTCTCACACAGAGACTCTTTAAAACATCTCTCCAGCCTTCACGTTTACTGAAGTACCCTTTTCCCCTGTGAAAAGTCACACACACATGTTCATTCACAATGCCACAATTTCCAAGCAAGCACACTCACAGACAACTTGCCTTCCTTCTTGACACCTCTGAGTTTCTACAGTAATGGGGTTCCTATGCACTTCTGCAAACTCCTTATTTTGCCCTTTTAGGCAGAACGAAGTAATTGTTTGGACCACATCACCTAAGAGGAACTAGTTAACTCTCTCTTTACAGGGAAAAATGCTTAAGAAAGAGAAGCAGAAAAAGCTCTTGTTTTGAAACTGTGTCCAGCTGGGAAAACAAAAATCAACAAACAATTCCAAACTTTAAAAAAAAATAAATGTTTTGCAGTGCTAGCTGCAAAATAAATACAAAGAAGCCTCTCAGATACCCGGAAAAGTACAATGAAGAAGAAAAAGGTACCAGTGCAAAAGCTAAAGGGCTCTGGTAGGAATTTAGCTACTACTGCCTCTGGCTCTCAAGAGTGAAACATCAATGGTATAAAATAGCAAGCCTTTGCACCTAAGTTTCCCATTTCCCCAGCCTCCAGCCTCAATAGAAGACAGTTTCTTCTCTTACCTTTTCACTCTGTCACGCTTGCCTGCTTCTCAGAGTAGATGAAAGGGTAATAGGTCCAAGTTTCTAGCCCTGCAAGAAATCTTGTCTAGTCTGTCTGGAGGGAGATCACTTAGCAGAGGCTCAGTCTTCAGAGCGGCAGCTCCTCTAAACCCTCACATCCCTTTTAAACTCATGACAGACCCTACAGCCGCAGTAACAGAAGCAGCAGCAGGAGCAGCAGTGAGGCTGTCAAATCATAGATCGTCCCTTAATGAGCTTTCTCTCTCTCTCTCTCTCTCTCTCTCTCTCTCTCTCTCTCTCTCTCTCTCTCTCACACACACACACACACACACACACACATACACATACAATCCCAGGTACCCGTCAATTCTGACTGATTCATAATCTGTTGAAGAATTTACTTTTTAACATGTGGCTGATCCAGTGTTCAGTGTGGAAGGCTAATCACAGGTAAAGGATGGAGAAGCAGCTGATCTTGTAGGAATGATGCTCCAAGTTCTGCACAAACTCCTGCGCCTGAGCTGAGATATATATTTTCTTCCTTCTGGACAGGATTTTAGAAGGTAGCAAAACCTTCTGGGCAGACCTCTTGAAGCCTGCAATAGCTGTTTGCAATGAAATCAACTTCTCTCTCTGCTATGGAAACCCTTACACTGTTTCTTCAGTAAACCAGGAAAACTGGCTCCATCCTTTCAAATTATGTGAATGAAAAATAAGCCAAAATTTAAAACATTTTAACTGTGAGCTTCTGAGGGTCATATAAAAGTATTAGTTTAAATAATGACTTAAAGTCTGGGACAGGGGGTACATACTACTTGAATCTCAGCAGTCAGGAGTCAGGAAGACTGTGAGCTTGAAGCCCATTTGGGTTATATATCAAGACCTTGTTTCATAAATACAAACAAGCAAACAAAATTAACAAACAGAATTATTCAACCTAATGCTATTGTGGAAGCTTGTAGGTCTCAGGAATTCTCTGCTTACTGCAGCTACCTCTGCCCTTCTGTTGCCTGAAATGCCTACCACAGGAGCTACCCATGAAAGCTTTCTATAAATATGTTCTTAAGAGGGAGAACTATCTAGTGAAATTCTTGCTCACGGTCATTTGCACCCTTCAAACCCACTCGTGGCCAGTTTATAACATTGCTTTTCTCTGGACACCTACTGAATGCACCAACTGTTAATGTTTGTGTGCTGACTATCTTACCATGAAAAGCAGCCATTAGCTGGACTCCCAGCATGAGGCACCAAGTCTCTACTTTAAAATATCAGATCCTTGGGGAGTCTATTTTAAGTGGATAGGCATCAGAATTATACCCAAGGCTAGTAACAATGAGATTGAGGCAAAGCGCTCGATAATATTAATTGACCTCTATTTTGGCTTATGGAAGGACTTAGTACCCATTTCTTTTCCCCAATCACCAATACTTAGAAAGTAACATACCAAAAGCCACATCTACACTTCAGGTGTGTATTGTTTGGCCTGTACAGGACCACTCAAGTATGAATTAAAATAATAGAATATTTTTACCTTTCAAAACTTAGAAATTACATATTAAAAAAAGAACCTTTTTCTCATAAAAATTTAAAAGTTCTGGCCCTGATGGTCTTGCATGGAGTATAACTGCAGACAAGTGGTGACTGGGAGATAGAGTCCTTGATGTCGGATGAGATTGTTTTTATTTTTTATTTTTTGCTCTCATTTTCTATATGCTTCACAGCCTTCTACCCATCTTTTCCATGAGCCATTTTTTTTTCTGTAATAATACACGTATAACCTCTGTTAACGTTTGCATGTTGGCCTCTGAATTATCCTCCTATTCTGAACTGCAAGGAAGAAACCAGTCAAACATATGTCCTCTCATCCTGGATATATCTTTGCCTGAATTTTGTATTTTCTTTCAACAGCTTTAATAGACACACTCTTTCTTCAGGGTCTACAGGGCAGAGATTACTCGGAATAGTCATTTTCTTGCCTGTTAATCAGAATGAAAATGATTTGAGGGAGGCATTGCCTTTACTGCTTTACCCTAACTTTACTGCTTCAAATTGAAATCTTACCTCATAAAGCTCATCTTCCATTCTCATTCTCCCAGAGCCTCTAATCAGTCTTCAGATCTCATGACTACTGTGCTGTACACCTTTAGAATAAAGGGAGCAATTGCAGGAGGTCAACGATTTGTCCTCCATGTCCAATCTTCCCTACTGACATTCTTCAACATCTCTATTCTAAATAAATAGTCTGAACCTTGGCTTTTTTTCTCTTAGTAGATAACTGTTAAGCTCTACCATGTGATGGATGGTTAGTAAGTAAACATCACGTTTGACCTTCAAATAGGTCACAATTATTGGGAGAAAGAGACTTAGGGACAGTATGTGAGTTGTGCATTGAAAATAGACATTCAGTGTGTTGAGTTGTAAAATTAGGGTGCACATGAGTGGCTGTGTGGTGTAAAGAGAGATTAGGTAGAACTCTGCTACACAAGGTAAGATCTGAGAACAATTTTGTAGAAAAGTAAATCTTCTTTTAAGAAAGGAGACAAGAGACGACAGTGTGAATAATGATGATGAGATAGTAAGGCTGTGTAAAGTGGTAAGAATTTCGTGGAGTCAGGAAAGATTTACCACCTCTGTGACCTGGAGGGGTTGAGCTGTGTAGAGGCAGTGAGGCATGCATTGGGTGACTGCCTGGGCTGTGGTTCACATTATCCTTGAATCCTCTTTTTGTCCCCCAAAACTTGCTCTTTATAGCTTGAAAAAAGTTATTTACACACCTGCCTCTACACCAAACATCAGATCCTTATGTTTGTGCATGTTTTCAATCAACCTCATGCTCCTCACAGCACTGTATTTTTGAAGTAACTGTTATTTTGTAAAGCAGATTTTTGTTTATAATGGGCTAATATATAAAATACTTTTATTTGCAACAAACAACACAAAAATAAGGCAAAAAGTTAGCAAAACTTATATTTTCATTAAGATTTAATAATAATACAATCTAAAGTTCTAACCAACTGTGGTCTTTAAAATTTTCTAAGTTCTTCTAACTGGAGTGAAGAAAAACATTTATTTTGAAATAGAGGGTGAGTTTAAAATAAGGACAGTACATTGATGATGGACCCAGGGTTAGATACACATATCTCAAGTCCACATTCTGCCTGTATTTCTGACCCTCTGCCATTTAGTCAGGGCTTCTCAATCATGTATCACATGTCTCACAAGAAAAATCCATATCAACATCTACAGGGCACCTCATAAGATTGTCTCAGTTTCTAGCTGGACCTTGTTCATTTATCTTCTGATCTTGACTTAGACTTCCCTTTTTTTGTTTTTTTTTTTTATTTTACAAAATCCTTATTTTTATTAAAAATAAGCCATAATTTCTTTTAATAGCAGATCTTAAATGCATTGCTTAACTACAAAACATTTTGAGTCACATTTTCTATCCTTGTATATCCTTATTCAAGGTACCTTCCCCCTCCCAACACATCAGGTCATTCTCTCTTTTCCACAACTCCCCATCCCTCCCGCCATGGGCAGATGGTCCCAAGGTCCCAATATTGCTTAGTTCAGCCTCCACTCCTGGCAAATCCAGTTTTCTCTCCCCAACATCAAGACTGAGTCAGATGTTCCTCTAGTGGGACTTCCTTTTTGAACTTGAGAAAATAGGAAACACTTTTTTTGAACCCATAATAATATGCTTAGTTAGGTGACTTGCTTATGATATTTGGTTTTTTCTTTCATAGCTGTCACAAGAAAGTTTCCCTTCATATGACCAAAACTCCTTCCATAGGACATGCCTGGTTACATGCTATCAAACCACAGGAGCAATTCTTAAGAAAGTTATCTCCATGTTTAGGAGTGAGTTTTTCTAGTAAATAAGTAGTTTTTCATGAGTCATCACAAATCTACTAATAGGTAGATATTTATTTTCTCATTTTAGACTACTAGAGGCCAGAGGTGACCTCAAATTGTTAAGATTTTAAGGATTTTAAAAAGTTACCAGCTCAGAAAACAAAGGAAAGAGAGAGTTTTGAGGAAATTGAATGAAATGTAAGTTTCTTGGCTCTAGAAATGAGAAATATGTTATATTCTATCAAATTAGGATTCAGACACTGTCTTTAGGTTTCTACTGCTGTGAAGAGACACCATGACCACAAGTCTCATAAAGAAAAATGTTTAATTGAGGTGGTGGCTTTTAGTTTCAAAGGTTCAGTCAATTATCATCTTGGTGGAACATGGCCACGTGTAGGCAGATGTGATGCTGGAGTTGTGGCTGAGAGTTTTATATTTTTAGAGACAACAGGAAGTGAACTGAGACACTGGGTGTGGCTTGAGCATATATGAGATCTCAAAACCTACCTCCACAGTGATATCACAGTATATACTTCCTCCAACAAGGCCACATTCATTCCAACAAAGCCATACCTCCTACTAGTGCTACTCCCTTGGGAGTCCATTTTTTTTTTTTTAACTACCACAGGTACTGTGCCAAGATTCAGGTCCCTGAGTCTGAGATGGGACACCTTGTGGTCTGTATATACTCTACAAAGTCAGTATAACTTGCAGGCAAGTCATTTCAACAACACAGAAAGAAACTTGATGCTTCTTTTATTCATTTGAGGGTTTCATCATAAAGTAAGCTACTCATTTCTATATTTTTGTTTCTTATATATTTTTATATTACCTGGGCCGTGCTTGTGGAGAAATTGGCATCACATATTTAAACACAAAATTGAAACAAAACAACACACACACACACACACACACACACACACACACACACACACACACACACACATTTTCCCTTCCTTGCACTGTGGACTGTTCTTAGCTGGCCAGATGAACCTCATATTCAGGAAAGGTTAATACTGTTTGAAGAAGTTTCTCTAAAGTGTTATTCAAGGACATAATCTAACAAAAGAATAGACTTTAATCAAACTGTCTAGATTGTGAGCTCACATTTAGTTTGATGCATCTGCTTTGGATAATTTAAATATATTTCACCGATAGTTGTAAAACCAAATACTTTGTTAGTGTTGTTGCTTATATTTTATCATATAAATACAAGGTTATATTATAAACATACTTATTGGTTCACTGACTTTACAGCACAAGATTTTCAACTTAAATATTAGAACAGCATATTTCTTTAACATTAATAAATTGCATTAATATATTTTACTTTTATTCTCATTAAGTTCTATTTATTTATTTATTTATTCATTTATTCATTTATTTGTGTGTGTGTGCTCAGATGCAGACATGTGTAGAGGTCACGAGAAGATATTATGTGTCTTACTCTATATGATATTCCCCCATTCATCCCTTGAGACAGGATCTCTCAATGAATATGGAGCAAGGCTGACATCCAGAAAGCTCCATCAACTTTGTCCCTAGTCTCTACCCACAGACGCATCCATCTTCTTATAAGAGTGTGTTGGGGATTATAACTGAGGTTCACAAGCCTGTATGGGAAGTACTTAACCACTGAGCCACCTTCAAAATGCCAGTTCATTTTATTTCTTAGCTTTCTTTCTTTCTTTTTTTTTTTTTTAAAGATTTGCTAAGACTTTAAGAATGGCTTATTTAATTTCCAGATTCTTGTAGGTTTTTCAGACATGTTTTAGTTATCTATGGCCTTTACTTAACTCCATAATATGAATGATCTCAATTCTTCTTAATGTATTGCAATTTATTTTTGTGGCCTAGATCATGCTTTATCTTGATAGATATTCCACATGGTCTGCTTTGGCTTGACAGAATGTTCTATAAATATTGATTAGTTTGAAATGGCTGATATTGCTAAGTATTCCACATCCCTATTGATTTTTCTATCTAGTTGTTTTGTTGATTTCTGGGATATGTTGTGAAACCACACAAAAAATTATGATTTTTCCATTTCTTTGTTGCTGTCATACTGTGAATCATGCATTTTGAGACTCTGTTATTTTGTCTCCTTGGTGATATGTCATTATGGTCTCTATAGTGATGTGCCTTAGCCAAACTACTGAAAAGCTCATTGAATATAGAAAGAGATATTTTTATAAGTTGGATATTACTTTGAAGGTGTTAAGTGGATTTTTAGCAAGTGTAACAATATCAGTTTTATTTTTCACAATCCCCTCTTGTTGGTAGAGTAGTCAAAGAAGCTTTAATTACACATCCACCATTGGACGAAGTTCCTGGCCAGTGTATGGTATAACATTATCTTATCCCAGATATGCTATAAATTAAATTTTAAGTCAATTACCATAGAGTCAGATAACTTATTTACAGAGCAGCTGTGTACTATGGTACAATGCCTTCCCTTGGTGCTGTGTTGACTTAAGTATTATTTTCAGACAGAAAGAATAGTGCACAGTACTAAACCAGATAGACATTTTCCCCTCAAAATACAAGCAAGGCACTAATCAGGACTAAAATTCAGTAAAAAAATTTAATTGTTAATATTAGCTGAATGTTTGATGTTACTATGAGGTCATCCTAGAACTGATGTAGAGCTACTCAGTTTATACTGTTTTGTGAAAGTGTTATCTGTCAGCCCATGGACGGCCAAATCCTTATAAAAGGTGATTCTGGTGAGAACTTGTTGGGAGTGGTCATGATAGGCAATGATAGTTTATTTAAAGAAGGTAAGCAAAACCTTCCACATGCAGAAGTATCACACTTTCAAAAATCTGAGGCCACTTTAACAGTGGAAATATTAAACTATTAGTGTAACACAAATAACACTGAAAACAAGACACTTCTGAGATGTTTTGTTGTATTTTTCACTTCAAGTTTTCAGCCCACTAGGAAAGCCTGTGTAACAAAGCCTGGCAGAAATGTGTAGTGACTGTGTTAAGAGCTAACATTAAGGCCATTTCTCACCTGCAGTGTGGAGGTTTGCCTCTCTATCTATTCATGCTGGTTGAATGCTCAGTTATTGAGTGCCAGTGATTTGGCAGGCCATATGCCAGCCTCAGCCATGACAAATGTAAAATATAGAAAGCACAGAAGAGTTCTTATCCTTGCACTGATGACCTACCATAAACTGCCAATTAAATTGCAAAGTGTCTGTACTATCACTGAGGTCTGTGCACACTGTCAACTGAGTGCAGAGATAGAAATGGATGATATAGAGTAGCTTTCCAAGACCAGAGAGAGGTAAGAGGACACAGACAAAGAGGAAAAAACAAGGTAATAGAGAGCTAGAAAAAGATCCTCAGACCAGCCAGCTAAGGGTATAAGGAAGAATCTACACAAAGCAAATTCTCAGACAAGAACAGTGAGTGCCTAAATCATTCTTTGGGGTCCTGTAGTAAGCTTGGCTCTACAGCCCATGCTGAGACTGAATCCTCCCTGAAACTAGGGCTTCAATTCCAAGGCCTGTGCTCTTTGCATGACTCTTGACCTCCATCCTAGTTAAAGCCTGTGTGACTGAAAGTCATTTAACTGCTCTGTGCCTTGAATTCGTCACATGCAAGGTAGAATTAGTAAAAGTAGTTATCTCTTATGCGTATGTGTGGTTTTTTGTTTTGTTTTAACATTAGGTGAAATTTCATGAGTAGAAATTACTAGCACTATACTTCAAAAAATGCATGCTAAGTTTTAGTAGTTGCTTCAGTTTGAATGATTGAAAAGAGCTATGATTGTACTGATCATTGTAATTTGGACTTCTGAAATTATTCTCAGTTTATTGCTACATGCAGGGCCAACTAGAGAAAGTTGGTTGTTTATTTGCATTATAGAGAACAGAACTCAAGTGCTATAATGTAGACCCTTTTATGACAAAAATCCTTGAAATAAAGGGATAGGCTTATTTGACTCAAACTGTATAGTCTGCCCATTCTAAAAGAAAATAACTCATTTTTACTTGAACTAGCAAAAATAGATGCATAAAGAGATACTCATATTGACTATCAATGGCATCAAATATTGAGCCGTGAAACCAGTTAAGATTTCATGAGAAACTGAATTGATTTTTTTTTGATAGCACATAATATGATTAAGTGTTAATTCATAAGCTTCCAGTCTTGTTTTTGTATAAATAATAAAGAATAGTTAAGTTGATCATAACACCTGACATTGTTCTTAGAACCTGATATGGTAATTCAGTTAGTTCTTATAGCAACCCCAAGAGACAGATCTTATTACTAACATAAATTTGCAAATGAAGAAACTAAGAGGTCAAAAAATCTGCAAGGGCAGTGTCAATGCCAAGTAGAAAGTCTGGCTCTAGAAGCTAGCAAAAGTATGAGGGTAATGTATGCATAGCTCACCATGAATCTGCAGTAGAAACATTTGTTTGAGAGACACTATCAAAGATAGATGAGCAGAGCTACCACCTCCAGCCCTCCTAGGCAGGTGCACCACCTCTACAGACAGTCAACAGTCTTGGAAGAACACTCCTGCTGTCAGTATTCAGATTACTTCTAAATTTTAGCCAAATGATCTAACCAATTGAAGAATGAAAAATGAATAGAAAAAGTGCACATAAAAGCAAAAAGCATCAAAATCTTGAAGGGCAATTTTTAGGGACTTCTAAGATGTGCCAACTCTAAAAGTTCAGTATTGTTCACAAAGCATTTTTTAGGCAGTAGATATCATATGCCTCTATATATTCCATGAACAAAGATAAATTAAACAAAGTTCTCCATGTGCAAGCAATTTAATGTCATAATAGATAAATAATCAAACATAAATACAAATTACAATAAAATTTTGTAAATATGACGATAAGAGTACAAGAAATTATGTGAACTCTTCAATTATATATAACTATATATATATAACTATATAACTATTCTGGCCTATAGGTCCCGAAAGCCTCATGAGAAATGTTAAAGCTTGACCTTAATTTTGAGACTAGAAGGAAGAGAGGTACATTTCATGCAGAGGGGAAAATGTGTACAATAAAGGGAATAAATGGGAAGGCAGACTATGGCTTGTACATCTATTCATCAAACGTCAGGCTTTCCAATGCTGAGAATAACTAGTTGATATTTTCTATGTCTTAATAACTGAAGAAGGACTGAATCTAGTGGATTTTTTTTCTCTTACTGTGTACAACTGGTTGCTACTGAGGCAGGAAAAAAGAAAGTGCCTCCAATATTATGCCTATTCTTAATAAATTCTCCCTGAAAAATTGGCTTACCTAAGGACCTGTACACTTCTAAGTCTGAAGCACTTTCTATTGATTGCTATTGATCTTTCTAGAAGGTTGCTGTGGGCAGCAACTTTCAACCTGCCTCACTTGTTTCAATTTGATTATGTCAAGTGTTTGCCACTTCCCTCCAGTGAAACGACTCAACAGGTGACTGTTTCCTTCTGGACACAGGTTCCTAACAACAAGTCTCTTGACATGTTTCTGGCAACAGAACTCTTAACAATAGTGTGCTTGCTAGTGATCCAGTGTATTAAAAACAAATGGCCCCAGCTTTGGAAGAGCAAAGAGATAGGTGGTGTTGTTGATTTTGGAAATAAAGTTCTCAAGACCTCCCCAAAATGTCTAGGAGACAGTTAGATGGCTTGGAAAACAGAAATGTTTGAGCACAGGCGTGGGGTCCTGAGTTTGATACCCATATCACTCAAAGTGATGGAAGAGGCTAGAAACACCTACCACCAGCTCCGCCCATGTCTCTTGTCTCTCTTACACACACACACACACACACACACACACACACACACACACACACACACACACACACACAAATAAAAACTTCAGTAACCCATAAATCAGACAGTCTCGGGCTATTTCCTTTCATTCTTCCTGGCTTCATTTTCTCTTTTGTGAAATGAGGGTTAGAAGAAGTGACTTGTTCTGATTTTAATGTTGAATTTTAAGATCATCTAGGCTCTGATGGCGAGTCACAGAACCTTCTTGTAGTCATGCCATAGCATCTCAACCAGCTGATTATTTTGAGAAAACTGAAGCAGATGTTAGTTTCTTCCTTTGATAGACACAGCTTCATTTTGATCTTGGACTGTCTACTTGGACCTGCTGTGTGTACACCTGGGTTTTCATTACCGCTGTAAAACTTTGCCGCTTGTGTTTACTGGATGCCTGTGAGGCTGCTGGCTGTGACCTCTCCTTTGCTGTGCCTATTGTTTTTCTTCACTTCCATTGTAGAAACACCTAGCCTCTTGTGTGTACAAGGCCTACTGCCTCTGGCTGCTGTTTATGAAGACTAAGAGTTATATAAAGAAACAGAAAAAAAATCATACATTGATGTCGAAGAATAAGACTGTCGAATCTCTGTAAATGCATAGACATTTCTCTTGAGGGTAAGTGACACCTCCTATTTGGAGGTAATCATGATATATACCTACTTATTTTCCGCTCTTATATATGCATATTAATCCAAGAGGAAAGAAAAAAGAGCTCTATAGTCCTAAGATGTATATTTTATGGTCTTTTTGTTGTAAGTTTACACCTATTGTCTGTTATCCACTTAATTGTGGTTTAGGAAATGCTGAATCCTGTACCGGCTGTTGCTATAGTGATTCCTGAGAGACAAAATCCAGGCATGAAGTATTCAGGTGAAATTTTTACCAAACTAATGTTTAAATTTAATGTGGCTTTTACTTTGTTTATTAAAACATTTGAAATCTGGTCATCTGGGAGGATGAAGTACTACTTTCCCAATTACTTTGCCCTCTCTTTGATTGTTTTTGTACACACATCTGTGCCTGCCACAGGAGTGACACACCTGCATTGCCTTGGCTCATTCTCTGCTGAGGATGGCTAAGCCACAGAGATGGCACTGGCTGATCAACCCAAGGCTCTTTGTTTTCTGAGTAACTGTTCAAACTTTTGAGTTTTTAATAAAACACTCTATCAAAAAAGGGTTTTCAAATGTGAATACCTCTCTTTCCACCTACAGCATTGGCCAAGATAGCTTGCATATGGTGCACGCACCTGTGCATGTACGTTTGTGTTTGTGTGTGGTATATAAATGTGTACACTGTGTACATCTGTGCATGTAGATCTTAGAAGAGAATATGGGGTGCCTTTATCTATTCTTATCTAACTTATTCCTTTGAGATAGGGTTTCTCACTTGAGTCTAGAGCTAGTGTTGCAGCAGCAAGCAGGCCACAAAGCATCTGCCTTTTTTTTTTTTTTTTGCTATACAGAGGTTGCAGGTGTTTATCTTTCTATGCCTAGTATATTTGGGTACTGGGATCTAAATTCAGTTCCTCATGTTTGCATTGCAAATATCCTTACCCAATGCACCATCTTTTCAGTTCTGCATCCAGATACCTTTTAAATCAAACTACTTCCACTTATGGAAAACTACTTTGTTATTCAGTTTTGCATAGAACGTCTTCCCTTTTTACTGCTGGTGTTCCTTGCTCATATCTCTACCTACACACTTGAACACAAGCTAATCTACTGGTGATATGCTACAGATTTCATGTTATGCTGTGTTTCAGTTCAAGAGGAAGATGTGAACGTGGAAGAGATCAAAATAGATGGACTGGAGGGTTGGCTTGGGCATTGTAGATGATTAGGTCATTATGTGATGACAGGTAATTTTTTTTCATTCTGTGTATGTCTTTGTGTGTCAACATACATGTGCACTTGGCCTCAGAGGATGCCAAAAAAGAGTGTCAGATCCTCTGGAACTGAAGTTACAGGTAGTTGTGAATTGCTCTAGGTGGGTTCTGAAACCTAACAGAGGTCTTCTGAAAGAGCAGCAAGTACCCTTTACCATATCTCTAGGCCAGGAAAAGGGGATCTGGATCTTGTGCTTTCCTCTTGCTCAGTACTTCATGTACCAGGTACTGCATTTTTTCTCGGATGATCAAAGGGAGAAAATTTGAGGAGCTTTTCCAGTTGCCAAATCACTTGTTGCAGTGACTCAGTTAAGACAATGTAGCTCACAAACAGTCTTAAACAGTACACACAAGACTGAACTTCACTGTGTCAATAAAACTTCATGCCTTACCAATGCACTTAGAATCTTGTATGCTTTAATTTAATTTAATTAATATATTACATAGTATTTTTCTTTTGATTTCACCAGTTACTCTTAGTTCATGGGCAATGGAAATAGAGGATTTGCTGTGTCCTGAAGGAAGTGGTTTACAGATTTGGATAGAATGTTAAGAAAGTGGAAATTGGGTTCATATTAGCTTTTTTTCTTATTCAATTATTTTGTGCAGCTAATTTTCATGTTATGGTGTCCCAGTATGTACTGGCAAGTTGGTAATAATTTAAAGCCTAAGAAAAAATTTCAGGGTTAAGTAAGAGAATATGTACTGCTTAGAGTTGTTCTTCCCAAGATGTGCTAATTTAGAGGAGCTACCATGAGTCTCAGATAGTCCCCTGTCCCCTATGAGAGAGATGCAAGACCATGATGGCTAGCTGAAATAGGAAGACATGATTCTTGAAAGAGCATATGCAGCCTAGAGTAAGGCCATTCCACTCCTCCTCTTTTCTGAAGTTAGCAGACCATCATAAGCCTCTTTTTATTTACCTGCCCCTGCTGACCTGCCTTTGCCCACCTGCTCCTGGCCACCCTCAATGGACCATTTTACAATGAATGATTCTCTGAGGGAACAATTGCTTGTTCTCTGCATTCTGGCACCTTCTGCCTCACAAAATTTAATCATTTTTATTTGCTCTCTACTGCAGTTTTTAAGTGTTGACATGGTGCTTTCAGGACGGGTCTCATCATTTTTAGATCTTATGATGGCCATGCTTTATACCTCATAAATCTAGCCAGGCTGATTTTTGCTGAACATTATGCAGCTGTTGGTAGCAGAAATCTACTTTATCCAAAACCCATAAAATAACACAGTTATTTTAATGATTCTTACATTTTCTATGATTTAACTTTTGTGGTTATTTCTCACTCCTTTTCCTTTAGGAGAGTTTAGGATTGAGGATTTGGTGGGGCGTGGGGGTGTAGGGTGAAGTGTGGAAGAGAGAGGATAGGTATGTCCTATTTGGAAGGAGTTTGCAAATACCTAGAGATTGTCCTATTGATAGTCTTCATTCTTTATGGAATACAGTGGGATTTAAAATTCTCTCAGCAGTTTTCCTGAGATACTAAAACAAAAGCTGATTTAATTTTCCTTAAAAGTCACAAAAGGAATGTTTCCTAAAATATTTTCTTTAACGTAGGGGTCCCAAAAATCAGCTTATAGAATTTCTAAATGGAGAACACTGTCAGAATTTTCAATTACTCTTTAACAAATGTGGCTAATGTTTTCTGAGATTAGTCACTGTCATAGATTAAGCCTATGGAGAGAAGGGGGATGCTAGATATGTGTGTTTTAGGAAGTGAGGTTGTAATTAGTTAAATTATTTATTCAATCAATGCATGAAAATCTAATTCTGAAGTTAGTTCTAATTGTGACTTCAGAATTTAGTAGCATTGGGACGTTGGTGAGTTATTGGAGGTCTTTTGCTAGGTTATTCTAATCCTATTTCATTTTATTTATTTATTTAGTTTTAGAAAATAAAGTCCTTCTTTTCCCCATGTATCTCCTTGCTCTCCCTCCCTTCCCCTTCCCAATCCTTCCCTGATCCTATTTCTTATCTGGTTTCTTTTGAGATAAGAAATAGGGACATAGTAATTGCCTTTACAGCATACATTTGTGCAGAATGAAAATAATATGAGTTATGATAGTCTGAGAAGGGTGCCTGGCACGGAGCAAGAATTTAATGTGTTCACTTTTTAATTCATTGTTTTTAATTTGTGTGTTCTCAGGATGCTCAGACACTGGCTCTTCTCCTTTGTAAGATGTGTAATCTCGGTCGACTTGATTTTCTTCCTGATACGTGGTTTCTCATCCATGATAACTGGATAACACTAGCCCCTGTGCAGAGGCACTGAGCTGAGAAGACAATGTGATAATAAATTTAATGAGTTTAAACCACACTGGTCAGTAAGTTTTCATTCTCATTGCTGTTATCACTACAATTGTTATTTTCTCAGGATAAGACAGCCATATTTTGAGATAATTTCTACTTTCAAAAAGGTAAATCCACAGGTATATGCGATGAGAGATTGTTTAATGGAAAGTAAGTATAACCTGCGTTCTTTGGTAAAGCCAGTAACATCAGGATGCTTTTAGTTTGCATGTTTTCTGACTGAAAATAGAAGGCAAGCAAGCCTCATGGAAGCAGGAGGTGGAGGGGTCCAGAGAAAAGTGGGTATAGTCAGTTGCAGCCTCCTGAGTGAGTTTGTTCCTCTGATATTTACTGATTAAGACCTGTTAAGAGTTATGGCTTAAATAAGAAATGTCCAAACAGTATTATTTTTTGAACATTTTGGCCCCAGCTGGTGGCACTGTTTTGGGAAATTCTGGCAATAGGAAGTGAGATTTTGCTAAGGACAGGTCCTTGAGGATTTCTTTTTCTGGTTCCTGCCTTGTTTCTCTTTCTTTGCTTCATGGTCGCAGGCTATAAGCTGTTGGCTCTGTGATTCCATCTATCTCTTTATGGCACCTCTGAAACCATGGGTCAAATGCATTTTCCTTCTTTAAGTTGCTTATATAGGCATTCTGCCCAGCAATGAGAAGGTACTAATGCAGCTCTATAGGGTTTTATTTCCCTCTCAGTGTGTTGGCCACCAGATCATGAGGAGAAAGAAGCAGAGGGGTGACAGAAAGCTTTGTACATGGCTATGAGCATGAATGGAAAGATGCCACCAGGAGACAAATGTCAGTGAATCAGCTCAACTTTATTTCAGAATATATGGAATATATAGGTTTGGGAAGCCCGGGAACAAATCCTAATTTGTATTAAACAGCAAACTCCTATTACAAGGTTTAGTATGTTGCAGTCAGGTCCTTCCTACAGCAGAGCTCCTAGTACAAATCTTCTTAGCATTGATCTGTGCCAAGGGTCAAGCTAAAGATGAATCAAGCATCTGGTTTAGAGACAGCTTTTAGATAAGGTCAGTCCCCTAGGCCCAGGGACCTTCTCCAGATAAGGGCAGGAAGAGAGCAGGAAGCCTTGCTGGAGAGAGGGAGCTCCATATTGCCCAGCTATTGAAATAAGCTGCTAGGCCAGAGGAAGATGCAATTTCTAACCAGGTAGCAATATCTTCCAACATCTCCCCTGTTTTATTTTAAAATAAAGAGGTGTCATTGTAATTTCTGAGGAACCTATCACCTGTGTCAGAATGGTCCAGGGTCTGAGAGTGAACCATGGCCCAATTGTTGGTAATTTCAAGGAATGATAATGATATATCACCAGAGAAAATTAATAAGGCTGGGGGAAGCATCAAAATAAAAGCATTATCAGAGGACTAACAAAGGTAGGAGCCAAGAAATCAGGGGTTATGGGTCCAGCTGATTTGCCCCAAGGGCTGGAATGTTGAGAGTAGGTTTTTGTGGACTATTTTGAGGGTGTTAACATTAGTTCCACAGCACCTAATTTATTTTCATCTTTCCCTCAATACCAAGCAATTCCCCCATACTAAGCAGTTATTAGGTCTAATGCTCTTTTGTTTTGGAGCATGACCTCTAGGAAAGGGTTTGTCTGTCTTTGGAGTGACTCAAGGCACTCAGTCATAGATGTCATTGTCTGATCAAGTCTGTAAATGAAGTTTCCAGCCAGATGATATGTCTGGATAATTGTAGTTCCGGGAAACCCAAGAGAGAAGACAAGTACCAGACTTCTAATCTGTGGTTAGCATCAGTGTTGCACCTTTCTCCTCCTCATGTTAATTGACCTGTTGAAAAATCACAACAGGAGTATAGATCCCTGATGGGAGGTCTATTCAGAAAGTTTTCTCTCCTTTACAGCAAAAAAGAAGGGGAAGGGTGATACAATTCAGCCTGGCAAGAGTGATGGAGTGAGACATTGGTCCTGGAGTAAAGGAGAAGGGGTACTGACCAGTGCGGCTGTCAGAAGAGGTCTATTGCTGCATGTGTAAAAGAAGCAGTTAGAGGCATTAAGGTGAGTGATGAAAGGAAGACAGTTAACAACATATTGAACATATTATAGTTAGGGTGAGATGAGCACTTCTTAGTTGTATCTCCTGTTTAAGAATATTTTAATGGATTAGTGTGGACTGGGAGAGCCACATGAGCTGTTGAGAAATATGAACACCAGCAGAGGAGCAGAGGTATGTACAGTATAACAGTTGGATATAATTTTTCCATGATTCCTTCTCTTTTCTTCATTGTGGGGGTTTTCTATAATAATGGTGAGATGATTATTTAGGTTCTGAAATAGGAACAGCATCCTTGGTTGGAGTAGTCCATGGTTCCAATCTCCTGTTTTGCTTTTGTTTTGTTTCTTTTTTTTTCTTTGTCCTCAGATCTTCAAAGCACCAAAGCATCTTGCCAAGTAAGCGTTATTTCAGCTAACTGAATAGATAATGGAAGAAAATATTCATTTCATACCTGGCACTTGAGAGTTATATATAAAATTCTGACATTAAAAACTAGGGTGGAAGAAGCAAATACTAGTGTCAAATGTATAATAAAATTTTTAAAAAATCAATCATTTGTGGGTTTAAATAAGATCTAATCACTCAGGCTGTATAGACAAAAACATTAACATTGCTAGTCAAATTTGACATTATTAATTTTAAATTTATAAAGAGTGGAATAAAGAATACTTGCTGAGGACATACAATAGTTTTGGTTCATAGAAAAAGATCATTAAAATTGTCAGAAAAATTCCACTTCAAAAATATAATTTATGCAACAAATGCTGCTGGAATAATTGGATAGTTATATGTAGAAGCCAAGCCACTTAGGACATGGTACATAAAGGTTTTCTATACTAAGAAAATACAAATTGCATTAATGATAAGATGCCACCTATTAGAATGACCCAATTCTGTAAATCCAGTATCAGATGGCAAAGAGGCCATGAAGCAACATAAATATTCAAGAAACACAAAATAATTGAAATATACATGGTGACTGTGCAAGTTCTGACGAAGGTAAAAACACACTCATAAATTCAACTGCTACAGTCCTTGTTATTTACTGAAAGAAATTGAATCTTGCCTCTTTAAGTTAATGTTCTAGAAACAGCAATATCACAAAGGCAGTAAAATGATCAATGATCACCTAAGGCTGTGGACCAGGGACAGATGGGTATGTAGAAGAGAGGATTTGGGAGCAGTAAAAATACTGTGCATGACACTAGTGTGGTCAATGAACACCATCATATACTTGTCACAGAATGTGCACCATCATGTGAACTGTGAACCCTGGAAGGTGATGTATAGTTTGTCAGTTACAAAGAATGTACCACTGTGGGGTAGGAGCAGTGTTGATAAAGGCAGAAGCCATACCAATATGTGTTAGAGCTACACAGGAAGCCTCTATACTTTCCTCTTGCCTTTTCTGTGAAACTAAAATTTTGTAAAGAAATCTATTTAAAAAGATACTGGGATCTGAAAAAGGTGAAATTAACGCAATTGTCAAGTCTTCATATAAATATTTCCTTGCATTATTGAGAGAAAATCTCCATCATGCTTTAGTTGAATCATATGTTTTTCTAATCTTATATGATAAAATATTGTGGCCCCGAAATTTGTAGAAACTGTGTTAAATAAACTTATTTATTGAAGAACATTTCCTACCTCTTTATAAAATGTTGACAAAATAAATCAAGTACCTTTGTGAAAGGATCCTCATGTATTCAAGTATAGAAATCATTGATGGGTGATTTCTATGTTTTATTTCAATAGAATTAATTTTGTAAAATAATGCATTAGTTTTCATATAACACTCACATAAGTTGGTAGCATTGCCTCTCACATCCCTATGGATAGTTTGAAGGTCAAAACATAATGCTATACTAGGCATAATTGTTGTTTCACATCTCCTGAACTTAAAGGCCTCCTAGAGACATTTTTACTTTGAACTGCCTCCAGTGAGTTTAGAATAAACATCTTAAGAATATTTTTAAAGGAAACCTTCTCAAAGCATCAAATTAACACTTTGAAATAGGAAAAAAATAGTGGGGAAAATGAGAACAATGATAGTTGGAATCTATTGCAAATATGTACTTCTCAGTCTTCATCTCAGATTCAAGAGAATTTTGTTTGTGTTTACAAGTTTTTTCCCCCATGTGACTATGTGATTCATATTGGTATGCATTACTTCCAGTTGTTACTTACATGGTTCCTGTAATCAGGAAGAGGGACCATCCACATGTGATCAGCAAGGATGTACTGTCTCTCGGAAGAAGAAAGTGAATAGCAACAGCCAGAGTCAGCTGTCATGACATTTTATCTATAGGTATGAGTTGGAAGTATTTAAGCAGATTGTCAAAAGCCCATATGGGTTGTTTTTCTCTCTGTGTTTAATTTCTTCTTGAGATCGGGTTTTACTGTGTAGCCCTGATTAGCATGAATTCTCTATGTAGAACAGGCTGGTCATGGAACAGATTTGCACCATACTCTGCATCCTGAGTGCTGGGATTGAAGAAATGTGATACTACTCCTAGATCCATATAAAATTTTTCAATATTTAGATCTATCTTGAAGAAAATGTACATTTTTGGCTAATACTTTGCATCTGTTCCTATCCAGGAGTATGGATTCATGAATTCATGCCAAATTCCCAAGCAATGTAGCAACATTTCTAGTTTGTGAAGAGTTTCTTTGAGAGACTTATTTAGAGCCAACATGATGATATCGTTGGTGGAGACTCAGGGCTCTTAGTCATGGGCCAAGGCATCTACTTGTACCAGAACTAACTAAGATGTTATTACTGTTCTGTTTTGCATGGTGGTTTAGGAATAACCTCTCTCTTCCTAATGTGGAGTAAAGATTGATTTAATTAATTCAGTTTAGCCAAAATTATATTATTTGAAAATCTTTAAAACTATTCAATAACTAATTCTGTTTTTTTTACTTTAATGAATCATACTAAGCTTGCAGAGTCATGCTGATGTAGCTTCATGGATAATGAATTATTGAAAGCAGTAGTTACAGGCAACTAGAGAATAGATTTTTCGATCACGCAGTCCTGGTGGGGAGCTAAAAGAAAAACTAAGACTTGCCCTTTGATTTCTAAGTTACCTTTAACTTGTCATCAAAGCAGAAATGTTGATTTAGGAACATGTATTCAGCTCTTTTTAAATCATTATTGGGAATTTATTCTTTTAAAAAATGTAAGTCATTAGTTATAAAGGTCATTTATCATTTTAAAAGCAAGTACTTGGGTGTTCAGATATAATTTTGTGCTCATGAATATATTGGGAGAAAACATTAGACCCTTCATATTCAGACTTATTTTCTCTCTAATCCCACATTCATCCTTTAGTTATTCTCAGAACCCTCTTGCCTATACCCTACCTGAAGCAAACCAAGAACCCAGTCTTAAAAACTATCAGTATTCTATCTTTGCTGGTGGGAAAACACAGGCAATAGAGGGAATTCAATCAGTTATGCAGAGCAGAGGCTGGGACTTGGGCCCTTGTTGAGCTCTAGTTCCTCATCAGGCTTTGGGCCCAGTGCTTACACAAAATAGATTTTCCTCATGAGACACATATGTTGCTTGCATTTGTAAAGTATTGAACTGCGAACACATTATGCATAGTAATGATAGGCTAAATCATAAGCTAATTTTGACAAACTAAATTTTAACTTGTGGTTCTGGGAGAAGGTGATCAAAGTAAGGATAGGGCATTCCATTGGCTTGTCAAGGTTCTGTTTTGTCTGGCATAACATTTTCAATCATGAAGACAGAATCATGTTGCTATGGCAGCAAAAGAAGGTATTCAAATAATTTCCTTTAAAGCAGTATTTGTAAAGGAATGCTGAGTCGCTCAGGCTCATGGGCCAATACAAAGCCAGACTCTATGATCACTATAAATTACACCATACTTCTTTTGGTTCTCAGCCCACAGGATTCACATCAAGTTTATCCTTCCAGCCCCTTTTCTTCTCCCAAGAGAAATAAAGCCTTCCAGTGAGCCTCTGCATGATTACTCCTTCCATTACCCACAGCTGTTCAAGTCTTGTATCTTGTAGATGATAATATACCAGCCGGCAATTCATTTACATTACTCTCAAAATAAGTCTTGAGTTGCTGTGGCTGTAATTCCTGGCTGATGGTCATCCTGGGGCCCACTGTGCTCTCATAAGCATTCTGCACAGTTTTATAGCCATTATCCTTTCATGTCTTTGATCACAAAATTTGCAATTCTCTATTTCAGTTTAAGAGCCTGGGAATTTTGTAACACGCTGTAAGTAGGGAGCTGCAAAATTATTTGTTGACAAAATTAAATGAAGCCACCTGGCCCAAAATTAACAGAGGACAAGGCCACCATTATATTTGACAGTAATTTCATTTCCCGGAAAGAAAGCATGTTTTATCTTGTGAAGCATGATTAATGTAGAGAGGATTTCTTCCTAGATGTTTTGGCAGGTGTTACTATCTGCCTCCTGATATTCATTTCCCCCTGAGCATTGTGATCATCTCTGATGTATAATTTCTAGCGGTAGATGCATAAGTGGAAGTTGCTCTTCCAGACTTCCTGGAAGGCTAAAATTTGTCTGCAAACTAGGAGGTGAGATCTTTGGATGTTGTCTCTTCCTAGGAAGCAGAAGGGAAACCTGGAGTTCCTGCAGCCATTATGGATCATAAAATAGCTTTGAAATGCTTATTTTTTCTTGCAAAAGAAAGCCTAGGTCTCTGCTGGTCTTAAACAGAGCCATTCTAATTTCCTGTGTTTATAATTATTTTATGTTTTATTTATTAAAATTAATGAGTTTCTATTGTAGATTATTATATAATTTATTCTTTATTGTTCTTTATATTCTGCTTCTTTCTTGGTTTAATTTTTAGAGTCAAACTTTGTTCTAACCCATTGAGGTTGACTAATGGTCCATCACTGAGGGACAAAAGATGGCACCAGGCTTACTTCCATAGCATCATTATTGTTATCCCCATCTGCCTTAATAATTAAATATACAGTAAAAAGTAAGAAAAAGTAAGAAGACCTGGCTGCCATTTTCAATGCAGTTTTATTATTTCACTGACAAAAACCAAATGTTAGTCACTATGTGACTGAATGCTTAACTCACAATTATTTAAGACAGACAGGATCTTATTTAAGCAGAAGAAATTTAAATAGTAACACCTTAATTAGCTAGGCAAAGTGACGATGTTTCTTTGCATGGAGAGAGATGATTCATGCTACAGAATTAGTGAGACAACATGCCTAGGGTGGGAAGGCAGTCACAGTAGACTGGAGGGAGCAGAGGCCACTTTGCCAGAAGAGTCACCATGGCTACACAGGATGCCTCAAATTCCTGGCTGAGGACAATATTTTCAATTATATTAATATTATAAGAAACTGTGGAAACCAAATATTTGGCTTGTTAATTAATATCATATTAATATTCTGGTATATTATGTGAAAAAGACAATACATGAAAAGATTAATAAAAACAAAAGTTCTTTTGATTTCAGATGTTGAAATCATATTAACATTACTATTAGGAATTAAAAGGTACAGGGATAATACCATCTTTTGACTTTAGTATGTATTTGAATGTGAAAAGTCTTAAAATAAAATTTTGGAAGAGATTTTTTTGAAAACTAAAGGCAGTTGAATCTAGTAGGAACACAATTTTGCAACTTATTACTAAATTTTAAGACCAGAATAAAGAAAATGTGACACTTTTGCTTCATTGACAGTATGTTTATATAATCATCACTACTTTTGATAATCAAAAAGACCTACTGTGAAAGACCAGTGTTTTCCATTTCAACTCGTAAATAGTTGAGCAACTGCTAATATAGCGAGGTGAAGAGTACAAAATCACAACATTATTTAAATCTAGTCTAAGACTATTTTCAATGTGCTTTACTTTCTAATGATGGGATATTTTAACAGCACATTGGAATATATTTGTGCAGCATTAGTCAAAGTAGCAGGCTGTCTAGTTCTTCTAGGATCCAGAAGTTTTCTTGGATGGAAAACATTTAATTGTGAAATGTAGAAATCCCTGAGAATGGAGGTGGTGTCATCTTCTATTAACCATTTGTAGGCCTTTAAAACAAAACAATTATTAGCTTTAAAGGCCACAGAGAAACCAAAAGACATTAAGGGATTAGGCTGCTACTGAGAATGAATTAATAAACAAATGAGAGTATTTATTGTTCCTACTAAAAGCTAGAGGAAATAATGATAAAAATGTGTGAATGTCCAACTCATTAAAAACGCATAATCATAAAGTCTGAGAGAATGAACAAGCTTGAGAAGGACATTAGTGACCAATGAGGTTTGAAATATTATTCAGAGAGAGGTAGGATAATTTTTTGTGAGTGTTCAATGAGGTAATAATGAAGCTCCGAATAAAATCACAATTTTCCAAAATCAGATAGACAATACAGTAGAATTTCTATAATTATTCAAGCATGGACTTAGTAGAGGCAAATTTATGATTTCTCCAATGAGCTAATAGAAATTATAAATGTATCTCAACCAGACATGACTATAGTTGTTTCACATTTAATCCTCAGTACAACAATGTGAGGGAAATATTGTTGATGTTGATTTTTCTTTCACTGAGACAAATACATGAGAGAAATAATCTAAGGAAGAAGGACTTAGACTCATGGTTTCAGTCCAAGGTTGGGTGGATCTACTGCTTTGGACCTAAGGCTGGATAGAATATAAGGGAGGGCATGTGGCAGGGCCTGATAACTTCATATTGAACTCAAAAGGAAGAGGACAGGTAGAGACAGAACCAAATAGAACACTCAAGGATATGCCCTCTGACTAGTGTTCTACTGTCTCTAACTATGCACACCTATGAAATTTCCATCACTCCCTAGTAATGCCATCAGATTATAAATCTATCAAGAATGAGTTGGAGCCTTCAATGATCACTTTGCCTCTCAGTGACTATATGTCCCACCTAGTGAATAATCTTTCAAAGCATGAGATTTGGAGAAACATTATTTATTCAAACCATCACACTTATTGCCTCCATTTTAAATTGGGGAAAACTGAGGTATATTTAGCATGAAAAAAGAAGGAATGCAAACCCAAACCAATGGCTATGGCATCTATATGCTTGCTACTCTCTGTATTGCATGCAGTCAAAAGTATGGTAAGAAATGTGACATAGTTGTTGATTTACATGTCTTCTTTAGTCTGGATGTTGTCTTGGTGTAGTAGTTTGCATTTATAATGAAAGTATGTGGGGAATAAAGACATGAACTCGAGATTATCTCGAGATTACATGGTGAGTTTGAGGCATCTGGAATACACAAGATCCTGCCATGGAAAAAAAATCAACAAAAAGGAAATAATTGTAATATTTTAGATATTTTCCCATTGAAAACACAGTTCCTTGCACAAAAGGACACAACACCTATTGAATGCAAGGAGTGAAATTGCTAAGCATTTCAAGTTATGTTTAAAATGCCAGTATGCTTCTGAGTACAAGCAATGGGCTTTAGTATGCCATAAACTTGCATTCTTATTAGCTGTTATTAGGCAAGTGTGTCTTTCTCATTTTACAGAGAGAAGGAGAAAGAGAAGAAGAGAAGGAGGGAAGGAGAGAGAGAGAGAGAGAGCCAATAATTCTAACTTGCAGAAATACTTGTCGAACTTGATATCTACATTTAGAAGAATGGAAATTGAGCCTCATTTTTCATCTTGCAGAAAACTCAACTCCAAGTGGACTAAGGATTTCAGTATAAGAACTGATGCCCTGAATGTGACTAAGGAGAAAGGAGGGAATGTTGTTGAAGTCATAGTCATGGAAAAGACTCTCTGGATGAGGACATAGCTCAGGTAAAAAGAAGAATAATTAATATATGGAATCTTATGAAACTAAAGTGTCTTCATATAGTAAAAGATACCATTGCTCAAGTAAACAGGCACACTCCTGAGTTGAAAACTGTAATGTCTTTACTAACTACACACCTGAAAAGTGTTAGGATCTAGAATAAAGAACTTAAAACTAAACTGTAAGAAAGCAAATAGTCCAATTAAAATAGGACATAGAGCTAAATAGTAAGTCCTCACAAGATAAAATATAAACAACTAAGAAACACCTTTAAAATGTTTATTACTTTTGGACATTAGGGAAATGCAAATTAAAACTATTTTGAGATTTTGTCTTACCCTGTCCAGAATGTCTAGGTTCAAAAAGCAAATGATGACAAACACTGGCATGAGTATAAGGAAAGTGAAACATGTATTCACTGCGGACAAGAATGAAAACTGGTGGTGTAACGATTATGGAAACCAGTTAAAACTCATTTAAAAAGTCAGAAATTTATTTACTATATGATCTAGATATATCACTCTTGGATATACACCCAAGGGAAACCACATTCTACTTTAGAGATAGCTTTTCATCTATGGTCATAACTTTTTTTATTCACAACAGCCAGAAAATGGAAACAACCTACAAGTTCATAATTTTTTGGACAGATAATGAAAATGTTACATAATTTCTGGCATTGGTAGATGTTACATTTCTGTCTGAACATTGCATTATTTACTTCAAATACACATGGAGTGAGGTTATTAATAAATGGTGATGGGGAAGAACTTTCATGGTAATGGAGACAGAATGAACTAGTATAAAGGATTAAAGAGAGAAGTGTGGGGGAGCAATGAACATAACATGAGAGAAAGAGGGGGAGGGAGTGAAAGAGAGAGGGAGGGGGGAAGGAAGAGAGAGAGAGGAGAGAGCGCTAAACTGAGGTTACCCTACAACAGGGCTAATAACATTACTAGTTACAATATTCTAATGAACACAAAGCCTAATGTCTTTTGGAGATGTTGAACAATGAGGTCTCATATATTCTCAAACATTTTAGGATCCTGCCATTGTTCTTTGTTTCCATCTAGAATTGATGTTAGGACTTCACTATTAAATATACCACATACCTGAGTCATAGAACCTGATAAATAATTACTATGCATATTGTAGAAGCGGAAATGCCATCTCTACTAGCTAGCTTTGATAGTGCTAGCAGCTGCTGTGAAAGATAGAGAAGGAAAGTAATCATTAATATTATCTAACTGTGAAGTTTTCAGATTGCAACAATGACCAAGAATACATGCTCATTGGTATAATGATGACACTAACATCATAACTACTTTCTAATAAAGTCTCATTCCACAAGATGACACTCATAACTGACACAACTTTTGTGTCAGGAACCTATGACTAGTAAGGTCATAGAACCTAAAAAAGAGCCCACTATCATTATTCTGTTAAATCAACCAATTCTTATTTAACCAACTTCTAATAATTTATTGTTATACCCACATATTAATGCATCTCTCAACCCTTGTAGTATGAGGTTTCTAGCCCAGTCTTTTGAGTCTGGCCTTAAGGTTCTGGACCACTGACTTGAGTCCCACAGAAACACACAGAAGCTTATATTAATTTTATGCTGACTGGCCTAGAGCCCAGACACATAACTTGCTAACTCTTTACCCTTAAACTAACCCATGTTTCTTATCCTTTTTAGCCATGCAGCTCGGTACCTTTTCTTAGAGTAGCATTTCAGCTTCTTTCCTCTAATTCTGCTGGCAACTCATTCAGCTCTCTCTGGCATCTCTTTAGCATCTCTACTCTGCTCTGAGATGTTACCAAAGTTTTCTTAGTCTTATTGCCCTGCCCACACTTCCTGTGTGCCTGTGACCAATCAGCTTTTTATTAAACCAGTAGGAAGGACAAATATTTGCAGTGTACCATAATTCCACTACATATCTCTCTGTTTTTCTTTTTAAAACAAGAAGAACCACAAATCTAATATCCTTTTATTTATTATCTATTAGAACTTATAATCAACACTATAAACAAACACAAGCATCCATAATCCACTTTTTGGGAATGTGGGTATACTTTTCTAGGCTACTTCTTGCTGAATGGGGGTGCTGGCAACTCCATGGGGATCCTAAGAAAAATTTAGGATTATGGAAAAATCTTTAGTGGAATAGTTTGTAAGACTGGGTTATCTCAGCCAATCGCCTTGCTTTATGTATCTACTTAAGTTTTACCACTTTTTCTGTCTCACAGCTCTATTCACATCAATATTTTTCAGGTGTGTTTTATTTTTAAATGGCAAAATTCATATTTATGAGGTAAAACAAGATAATTCAATATATTTGAATAATGTGGAATGATTAAGTTGAGATAAATAATATTTCTAGCTGTACTGTTTCCTTGTGATTGGAACCTTCAAACTGCTCTCTTAATTCTTGATAAAGCACATACTATATTGCTGTAAATTATAGTGATATATATTGTGAATCACTACAACTTATTGCTTTTATCCTAATTAATTTTGTTATTCATTATACAAGACTCTCATTTCCCATGCCTTCTTTCTTTTCTCCTTCTCTAGAAGTGACTACTCCACTTTACTGTTATTTGAGATCAATGGCTTTCCTCTCACCTATAAGTAAAATATTGAGATTAGGTAGTCAAAAAAAGGTGTTTTGGGGATTTACTTTTAATTTAGTATGTATACTGTGTTCTGTCATGGTTGTGAGCCACCATGTGGTTGCTGGGAATTAAATTAAGGACCCTCTAGAAGAGCAACCACTACTCTTAACCTCTGAACCATCTCTCATCACAAATGGCTGAAAGGCACTTGAAAAAGTGCTCAACATCTTTAGCCACCAGAGAAATGCAAATCAATACAACTTTGAGATACCACTTGACACCTGTCAGATTGGCTAAGATAAAAGACACAGATGACAGCCTATGCTGGAGAGGATGAGGAGCAAGGGGAACACTCCTCCATTGTTGGTGGGAGCGTAAGCTTGTTCAGCCACTCTGGAATGCACTATGGTGGTTTCTCAGAAAACTGGGAATCCACTTCACCAAAGATTCAGCAATACCACTGTTGGACATATACCCTAAAGATGCACATTCACACTCCAAAGGCATTAGCTCAGCTATGTTTATAGCAGCATTATTCGTAATAGCAAGAACCTGGAAATAATCTAGATACCCATCAACTGAAGAATGGATTAACAAGCTGTGGTACATCTACACAATGGAGTACTACTCAGCAGGGAGAAAAAATGATACCCTAAAATTTCAGGCAAATGGATGGATTTGGAGAATATCCTCCTGAGTCAGGTATCTCAAACCCAGAAAGATAAACAGGGGATGTACTCACTTATTAGTGGACTTTAAACAAAAAAAGCCAAGCATTCCCAAGCTGCAAACCACAACCATTGAACGGCTTGAGATCTAAAACATCTTGGACGGGCACCTTGGAGCCCATTCCCTCCAGAGGAACACCTGACTCAGTCTTGAAGTTGGGGTGAGAAAAGCGGATCTGCCTGGAATGGATGTTGAACTAAGCCACCTTGGGACCTCCTGCCCTTGCTGGGGAGGAGATAAAGTGATGGGGAGAAGAGAGAATGACTGGGAGGGGCGGGAGGGGGAAGGGAGTTTGAACAGGGAATACATGGATAAAAAATATGACTTAACTCATAATAATAAAAAAATTATGCTATAATATTTTTATTACTTTAATTTATTCATGCCTCAATATTTAAAGTCTAGTTCTTTTTTTCTTCCTTTTAAAGAACTCAAGATTAAATCAATTACCTGTCGCATGATAGATAAGCACTCTAATACTGAGTTATGTATATATCCAGAAAAGTCAGTTTCTTGTATCTTTCTTAAACCTAATCTAATAATTTCTGCATTGTAGAGAAGATTTAGACCATTTGCCATTAGTAAAAATACTGACATGGTTGCTTTTAAACAGTGAACTTGATGTTTATTTCTAATTTGTTTGTACTTTTCCTATGCCATTTTTGTTACCTCCCCCAACACACTGTCATCCTTTAACTTAATCAAAGCTTTTGTTTTACAATAACTTTACCTTTAATATTGACTTATAAACTGTAAGTTCTCTAGGTACTTTAGTGACTTCTTCAAAGCTTATACTAAATTCCTTTCACTGGTACCATTTTACCAATAATAACATTATTCTAGTTCATTTGCATTCTAGGAGTTGAAAATTATCTTATCTTTTAATTATAAGAAAAAGAAAATTATAAGAATAAGCTTATCTTTCTTCTCTTATTTTGAAGTTAATTTTATTTTAATTTTATCTCTAGTAGGTTGTAGACCCTATACAACTTTGGGAATAATTTTAAACATTCATTTATTTGTTAAAAGAGTTATAGCATTAGTAAATTTGCCTTTACAGTTACCTAAATAAATACTAATTTCTGGGTTCTCATTTCCTTCATATCTTACTTTAATACATTTTTATTTCTGAGTGACTTTTTTAATTAGCAGCTTTTAAATCTCCCTTGAGCTTGGTCATTTATTAGAAGTCCATGTTTGTAATTTGTGTCAAATCTATAAAATATACTGAGTATATTCTTCAAAGGACTTTGCCTGTCCCATCCTTTTTTCTCTTCCTTTCCTTGGGTTTCAATAGTAGAGTTGATATTGACCTATAAGGCACTATGACTGTTACATCATTTTGGATAATTTATAAGGTGCCCCCAAGCTTATTGGTATTTTGTTCTATTTTTCTTTTAATTCCACTTGATGTATTTTTCTAAGTCTCCAGTTATTTCTGAGTATATTTTATGTATCTCATTATATTCATTTCTTCATCTGTTTTGTGTAGGCAACTTATGTATTTTCAACCTATATTTTAAACACATAGAGTGTTGTCATAGTAGCTGTTTCAATGCCTTTGTCAGTGACTCTATCCTATTGTCCAATAAAGAGATTGCATCTAATTATATAGATTCTATATAATAGAATCCAATCTATATAATTAGATTCTATTTCTATTTGGTGGTTTCTTCTGTTGTACTATTTGTTTTTATGCTTGGTAATTTTTATTAAACACCAAATATTCTTAAAATTGCTTTTTTTTCCAGAATTATATTTAGTTCTAGCATTGAAATGGTGCTAGACTTTGCTTGAGCAATATTTACTTGATTTTATTTTTAGACCTTTGGGAACTATTTTAGAGACTTATTTGGGCTGATCAGAAGCAGTCTTAGTTTCTAAGGCACATATTACAGGGTGTTAATGTAAGTGCTATGATGGAGCTTCACTATTGTCTTTTAAAGTTTGTGTCTTGTTCATTTGGGCTGTTCTTAACTGGAATGCAGTTGCCACATGTGTGCAAGCTTCTCACCAATCTCTGATGGCTGAGTAAACACATACATTAATTTTTTATTTGTTCAATTAAAGGGGAAAAGCTACATTTGAATTAAAAACACTTGTATTTGCTACCATGTAAATAAAACTGTTATAAAATGTTTCATTGATCGAGTTTAAAAAATTCCATAAGTTTGACGCATGTGATTTTGGCTAGATTTGAAAGCAACTCATTCAATGTAACTCAAAAATAGTAGTTGTTTCAAAGTAGATGTCGTACTAAGGAAGTTATGGGAAAATAGAAAGAACATTAATCTTCAAAGCAGAAAATCTGATTTTGAGTCCAAATTCTCTTATTCTTGCCTGAACGATCATGAGCAAGTTATGAATGACTTTCAGAGGTAAGCAAACTGTGGCCTGAGGACCTGCCATCTGTTTTGTGAATATAGTGTTATTGGAACAAAACCATATTCATTAGCTTAAGCATTGCCCAAGGCAGCTTACACATTTCAGCAGCTGAGCTGAGTGGTGGTGATAGAGTTTGCATGGCCCACAAAGTCTAAAATAGTTAGTTTCCAGTATTGAATAGAAAGGGTTTTCAGAGTGCAGCAATAGAACCTCAAATTATTTATCTGCAAAAACAGGAAAGATATTGTCCGCATCAATGCTATTATTTTAGGAGGCTTATTGTGATACATATGTGTGAAAACTTTACAACTGTGCCTGACATATGACCATTACACATAGGCTTAATAAATTTTATTGAAAAGTTCCACATTTTTCCTACTAATTGGTTTTAAAATAATCTATTTTCTTATTAACCTTATTTGTACAATGTGAAACAATTATATTTTTTAAAGCAAGACTTTACAGTATCACAAAAATAACCTATTGCTGCTATTTTCTTAATTATCATGACCTTGTCGGACAATGTGACTTTTATGTATCCTTACCATAAATACTTAAAAACAATGACAGTTTTTAAAATGCTGCAGTGAGTACAATGTGAGCTTCACAGACCATATCATTAGAAAGGAGATGGTGAAATATTTTGAACTTTTAAAAAACAAACTTTCTAATTTTCTTTATATGGAACAAGAGAGAAAAGACTTTAAAAGAAGTTAAGTTTACTTATGGTTCTCGTTGATGCTGTTAAAAATGTCCTAATTTTTTATACTTGATATTTCAAATCATTGTGACTATGAAAAATGAAAAAATAATTTAGAGACTAAGATTTGTTCAAATATTCTACATAAAGCCCTGTTCGAGCTACCGCCTGCTGGAATTCATTGCTACTGATGTAGATTACTGCAAATAGACACAATAGGCTAGTCACCAGGAGGCCAGCTTCCTTGTAGAAGTTCTTTTTATGATACCACTCTCTGCTGGAATCATCAGCCTATATTGAAGTACTATGAGAACATTATCGAACATATCCTATCCAATCTTTGTACAGTAAATAACTGTGCCTGTCCTGAAAAATTGCTGTTTCCATGTAATGGGTAATGTATTTGGAATAATTGATGTAGTTTACACTTTCTAGAGAACTTGGTAGAATGCTCGAAGCTAAACTATGGCAGGTCTCAGTAATCTTGAAGGGGTTATGATTTGCATTTTTCTGTCATTCCTATTTTCATTGTTATGTCCCATTCCTGTTTTTGTGTTGCATTTATTTATGCTAAGTGCTTTGTGTAATGTTGTGAGCTATATTCATTCCTTTCTGGAACAAGACTGCATATAAATAGATAGGAACTAGGTACTTTCCTAATATGCTTATTTCATTTTCTTCTGAAATAAAAGATAAGTAACAAAATCAACTCAGATTACCTAATTTTATAAGTCTAAGCATTTAAAGACAGAAATTTACTATTTCAGTTGCCGAGATCTCTACATCATATAAAATAAATAGAACATTATTGCTGACACCTATTCAATGCTTTCAAAGTAAGCCTCTAATCTATACATTAATCCTATTCATTACATGAATATCTCATATCAAAATAGTTTTAATCATAATAATTCCTTCCTAAACTTCCCTAGAGCTGAGTTATCATTCTTTATGTACCCAACCCTATGTCTTTTTATTTTCTCCATGAACATCAATTTATATTGTCTAAATATTCTTGGATGTTGCCATCCACTGGGGCATAGTTCACTTACCAGAGGCTACACTTTTAGAGAAAACTATCTCTCCTTCCTCCAGCAGCTAAAAATTGCCAATAGCTCCATGGCAAGGAGTAGAATTTTGTGTTCAGCTTCTATCTTCATGCTGTGAATGGGTCTGGCATGGGGTTGCCCAGATTTTAAAGATCTTGTTATAACCACTGTGTAGGTATAGATGCAACTGCCCTCCTGTGTTCATAAGTTGGTGTTGGTGTTTCCTTATAGTCACTCACAAGGTCTAGCTCTTACATTCCTTCTGCCCTCCTTACACATGATCTATGAAGAGGGTGCAGTATATGTGTTCCATTAAGGGCTGACCATATTGAAGTCTCATTATCCACACCTTGAGAAGTTGTTTGTATCTACAAATAGATACTTCTAAGTTAAGAGTTTAAAGATACATTGATTTCTGATTATTAGTTATTAGAGTTGGTTTTATCTTATGTTAGCAAAATAACAGCAGCAGGTTCTTCTTTAGGGTCAATGACTTGTATAGCCATAGAAAAAATGTTTGTGATCTGTAATTAAAGTGATTTTGTTTGTTTTGTTTGGTTTGACAGACTAAGGTGATCACAATTAGTGGTTCTGGATCTACAAGATGAGGATTAGGCAGAAACATTGTAATTTGAGCTAGCCTGGGATGGGGTTTGCCTCAGAGATGGAACACTTACGTTAGAATGAGTGATGCTCTGGATCCTAGTCCAGAACCTCTAAACAAACAAACAAACAAACAAATAAATAAAAGTGTACATGTGTGGTAGTTTAAATGTAATTGTCCCCTATAAACTCATACGGAGTGGCATATTAGGAGGCATGGCCTTGTTGAAGTAGGTGTGGCCTTGTGATAGGAAGTGTGCCACTATGGGGGTGGGCTTTGAAGTCTCCTATGCTTAAACTATGCCTAGTTCAGTTCACTTCTTAATGCCTCTGAATCAAGATGTAGGATTCTTAGCACCTTCTCCAGTACCATGTCTGCCTGCATGATGATAACAGACTAAAACTCCAGTAACTGTAAGCCAATCAATTAAATGTTTTCTGAGTTTCCATGGTCATGATGTCTTTTCACAGGAATAGAAACCCTAAAATAGCAAGTCAATGTACAACACCACATTTTTACATATGAGAGATCTTGTATTACTCATTAAACTAAGTATTTGTTCAGCCACAATCATGTGCCAAGTGATTTTCTCAACACTATAGGTAAAGTAAGGAACAAAAAATTATCTTTTTGATGATTTTGAAAAAATATTTTTTAAATGGGTAATTTTAAAATAAAATAGAACAAATCCATGGTAATACCTTTAAGTCTGAGTCTATGACATTTGATACTGTGTATAGATGCTCACAGAGATCTGCTATTGATAGAAATAAATCAAAGCTATGTCATCTGACTTCAAAGAGAAGATGAGGGTTGGTATACATCCTCTGAAAGTCATTGGTATAGCCATGATACCATAATGGTTTTACTTGCAGTGGAAGGCTCATTTTTTTATGGAGATGACTACACAGAGATACATAGAAAATTAAAGTTGGTAGCACCAGTAAGCATACCCTGAAAGAGGTAAAGAGTAAGGAAGGCTAAATGCAAGTAGTTAAGACAAATCAGATTTGAAAACTGGAGTTATCAGTCAACAGGAATTACAGATTATCAGAGAGAAAATAAAATTTTGTGATATTAGAAATGTTCTGTTTGCTATTAAAATAAAATATGCTCTTATTCACATCATACCTAATGTTTCATGCCTTTTACAATTAAGCTGATATGATTGTATCTGAAAATATTTTCTTAATAATTCTTCAAAGTAAGGCATTATATTCTCTAGAAATATGGCCTGAGATTCTATGTTGAATGAAATACTCGTGGTTCTCTAGTGGAACATAAGTTTTAGAAAAAGCACACACACACACAAAATCATATACACACACATACACAATCACATACATACATACACACACTCATACACACATACGGGGGGTGGGTATTAAGGTGAGTTTCAGGCTATGGCCCAGAGAGGCTAACAATGGCTATCTACTAAAGGAAAGTCTAAGAATCCATTGGTAGTTCAGTTCAGAAGTCTGGATGTTTCAGCTAGTCTTAAGTATACATTGGAATTCCAAAGAAGTATACTCTAATGCCAGGGATTGAATGGTAAGGTAAGAACAAGCAGGCAAAGAGCAAATGTTTACTTTTTTTTAATTTACTTTTTTAATGTCCATTTATACAGGCTGCCAACAGAAAGTAAGGAACAGATTAAAAGTGGGTCTTCAAATGGCTTAATTAAGAGAGTTCCTGACTGACCTACTCATCTGCTTTGGTTTTAGTTAATTCCAGATTGGTCAAATTGACCACTAAGAGTAGCCATCACATCATACCTACTTTCTTCCTTCCTTTTTTTTTGAAGTAGAATTTTTATTAATTTATTTTTTTATTATGATTAGTCATATTTTTTTTATCCATGTGTACACTTTTTCAAACTCTCTTTCCCCTCCTGCCCCTTCCAATCACTCTCTGTTCTCCTTATCACTTTATCTCCTCCCCAGCAAAGACAGGAGGTCCTAGAGGTCCCAATGTGGCTTAGTTCAGCATCCATTCCAGGCAGATCCAGTTTCCTCACCCCAACATCAAGACAGGGGCAGGTGTTCCTCTGGAGGGAATGGGCTCCAAGGTGTCAGTCCAAGGGGCTTCAGATCCCAAGCTGTTCAGTGGTTGTGGTTTGCAGCTTGGACATGCTTTGCTTTTTGCTTTTTAGTTTAGAGTTCACTAATGAGTGACTGCTTATCTTTCTAGGTTTGTGATGATTAGCTCAGGAGGATATTATCCAAATCCATCCATTTGCCTGCAAATTTTAGGATATCATTTTTTCTTACTGCTGAGTAGTACTCCATTGTATAGATGTACCATAGTTTGTTAATCCATTCTTCAGTTGATGGGCATCTAGGTTATTTCCAGGTTCTTGCGATTACGAATAATGCTGCTATGAACATAGTTGAGCTAATGTCTTTGGAGTGTGAATGTGCATCTTTAGGGTATATACCCAGTAGTGGTATTGCTGGATCCTTGGGGAGATGGGTTCTCAGTTTTCTGAGAAACCACCATACTGCACTCCAGAGTGGCTGAAAAAGCTTACACTCCCACCAACAATGGAGGAGTATTCACCTTGCTGGGCAACCTCACCAACATAGGCTGTCATCTGTGTCTTTTATCTTAGCCAATTTGACAGGTGTAAGGTGGTAGCTAAAAGTTGTTTTGATTTGCATTTCTCTGATGGCTAAAGATGTTGAGTACTTTTTCAAGTGCCTCTCAGCCATTTGTAATTCTTCTGCTGGGAATTCCCTTTTTAGTTCTGAACCCCATTTATTGATTGGATTATTCAAGGTTTTGGGCTCCAGTTTCTTCAGTTCTCTATATATTTTAGAGATCAAAATAGTAACTATAATATTTTCCAATGACATGCCTTTTACCTTTATTAATATATAAAGTTCCTTGACAGTATAGCCTATATTTTGTTTCTTTTTTCTTAGCAGCATTTATATTGTGTTAGGATGATTTACAATGTTAAACTAAATTAAGTCAAATTGGGCAAGCAATAAACTCTAGAGAGCTCAAGCTCATACATTCAAATACCTGTAGAGCCTGGCAGGTAATATAAAAGAATGTGTTATATTTGTTTAGCCAATTGTTGAGGAGAATTGCAGCTCCATTTTGCAAGATTTAAGAGTTAGAAGAAACTATGATGATGATGATGAGGAGGAGGAGGAGGAGGAGAAGGATGTGTGTGTGTGTGTGTGCAATTGGCTTGGGTATTATTGCATATTAGTTGAATTAAACTCAATAGCTAATGGCAGTAATGAACCGACTGGCTTGTGAGTTGTATAGAATTTCAGAGGTAAAAATGAATGCATAAATCCTTAAAGAATAGCAGACAAGTAGTTGGATCCCAGCAGCTTCTTTTGTGACAAGTGGCTGCGGCTTTAATTGCTAGTGAGACTAGCATATTCAGCAATTAAAAATATAGGGAACATAGTTAAGCTTGAATTTCAGATAAACAACTAATAATTTTTAGTGCACATATGTCTTATGTAGTTTTTTATTTTAGCAAACTTAATTACTAGTAATCAGATTCTGATAGATTCAGATTTGCATAATTTATGCTAACCTAGGTGTTCATAGTGCCACCAGGGAATCATCTAAAAAGTCTATGACTGAGTAAAGATAAAATGCTAAAAGAACACTGGTGTGTGTGTGTGTGTGTGTGTGTGTGTGTGTTGGCATGGAGTTCAGTAGTACACCATTTGTCTAGCATGCATGACTCCCTGGGTTCAGTTCCACCACTGCAAAAATAAAATATTTTTCTAAAAGAAGACTGGATTAATTATTGAAAGGGATAAGGAATGTCAGAGTGTTAAAGAAGATCACTTTATCAATTTGTCTTTGCCTACTCATTTTTCTATCCACCTCTCCATCTAGTTTGTATTTGCCAATTCATAATACCCATTATATATTTATCATTATCTTTATAACAATACATAACAGTGATATTAAAATATAATAAAACACTGATAAGTCTATAAGACAGTTATCTGGTGTGTGTGTGTGTGTGTGTGTGTGTGTGTGTGTGTGTGTGTGTTTGCCTGCTTAGCTGCTGAGCCATAATTAGTATGTCAGGAGTCCTCACCACATAGGTAGCACCTATTTAATACTTAATATATTAGTAACAGTTAATGTAAAGATAAAACTTAGGAAGGACGTTTGTTGCAGAATATTATTTTAACTATGTAAATATGTGCTACATTTGTTTATGCTGCTGAATGTTACCTTAACTGTATAAAGGTGTGTTATATTTGTTTATGCTTAATTTGTTTAACATATAAAGATGTGTGTTTAATTATGTAAAAATGTGTTACATTTGTTTCACCTTGCCTACCTAAAGCACTGATTGGTCTAATAAAACATTGAACAGCCAATAGCTAGACAAACAGAAAAGCTACGTGAGGCTGACAGGCAGAGAGAATAAATAGAAAAAAAATTAAGACTGAGAGAGAAAAACCAGAGAAGAAAGAGGAGAGAATAAGGAGGAAAAAGCAGAGACACCCAGGGCCAGCCACCCAGGCATCTTCCAGCCAGCTAGACATTGAAGAAGCAGGAAAAGTAGTACATACAGAGAGCAGGGATAAAAAGCCCTGTGTCAAAATATCGATAAAGAGAATCAGGTTAGTTTAAGTTCAAAGAGCTAACCAGAAATGGGCCTATGTTAGATCAAGTATTCATAACTAATAAAAAGTCTCTATGTCATCATTTGGGAGCTAGTTGGTGGCCCTCAAAAAAAAAAAAAGCCTGGAACGGACATTGTTATGATGCTTAATATTGATTACATTAAGAAATGACTAGGAAATTAATAAAGTGATTAAAGTGATCCACTCCTTGTGTCTGTAATAGTGTTTTCTTTTTTTTACTATTATTATTATGAACAAAGAAGTCATAATAGTTGTAATAGTGTTTTTCAAAGACAGTTAGCTCAGGAGGACCCTGATGTAATGAACATTCTAATCATGAATGGCTTAAAATTTGAATAGACTTTTGGGAGTGTTGGAATGATAAGGCTGGATTGCTTCAAGGGAATAGTTTACTGGTGATGTGTATTTGGACACTAATATCTCCCTTGTTCCTCTTTCCTCTACTGTTCAGTTGGCTTCCTACCTTCCAAAAGGTGAACAGCCTTGACATACTCCTGTAACCATCTTGTCCTCTGTCAATCTGAGTACAGAAACAACAAATCCAGCCAGGAAAATGAAAGCCCTGAAGCTATGAAGGACACTAATCTGCTCCTTTAAACTTTTCTGTCATGTTACAAGGCTGATAAAACTAACAGACGTGTTGTCAGTATTTGATTGGTAGTATTACATGTGGAAGGAAGAGTGGTATGAGAAGTTGATATGCCAATGAATTTGTACAAAAGAAGAAATGAGAGGAAGAGGAGAGCAGAAAGAAAACAAGCAATAGTTAACAACATTCTGCTCTCTCTTAACAACATTGTGCTTGCTCAGCTATCATCGGAGAAGCATCAACCTGCAGTAGACAGGAACAAATACAGAGTCCCACAACTGAAAAATGTTCAGAGTGAGAGATTTTGGAACACTGAACGCTCAGGTCTAATGGGATGTCTCCATCAAATATCTACCCTCAGGGCTCAAGAAACTCAGCAGAGGAGGCAGAAAAGATTTCAGAGTCAAAGGAGATGAAAGACAATGAGGAAGCAAAGCCTCCTGTGCAGGAACTCACAGGTACTGTGGCAGCCTTCACAGGGCCTGCAGAGATCTAAGCCAGACAGAGTTCCAGCTCTGAGGGGGAAGTAGATACAAGCCCTCATCCCTGACCCGGAAACTACCTCTAACTGATAATTCCTCACCAAGAAAAAGAGTTTTCTCCAACCTAATCTCACTAGGTGTTCAAAATATGCTTAAGGGCAGTCCCTAGGCCTAGCAGTAGACAGCAAACACAAAATGAACTCAATGGTATATTAGGAGGGCTTTTGTTTCATACATTTCATAGTGCTTTGTCTGGGTTTTTTTTCTTTTACCATGCAGGTCTTTTGCTTATATATTACAACTTCTGGTCTTGTGTCTTTAAGGTACTTCTGTGTATGAAAATGTGTATATATCTATATTTATATGTGTTTCTTGTGTTTTCTTTAGCCCTTGTTTGTTAGCTGTTTTTCACTTATGTTTTTCTTTTAATTTTTGTTGTTGTTGTTTTTCAAAGACAGGGTTACTCTGTGTGGCTCTGGATGTCCTGGAACTCACTCTGTAGACTTGGCTGGTCTTGAGCTGACAGAGATCTCTCTGCCTCCTGATTGCTAGGATAAAAAGTGCTCACTACCACTGCTGGGCTGTAAGTTTGTTTGTCTTATGCAGGTTTGTTTCCTTTTATCTTATTTATCTATAGATCTAGATCTTTTGTGATATTTGATGTATGACTCTTCCATTCTCATTATTGCTGCATGCATCCCTTTCCTAATCATCTCTCTAGGATAAACACCTATAAAACCACCATCACAAATAAAAATCCAGACTCCCTGATAGCAGATATTGACTCATTCTTCTTCTTCTCCGCTATATTAAACAATCCTACTCACAAATGCGATGTTATCGTTTACCAAATTTCTTCATATTACAATTATTGGAACTAGTAAAAATTTCGAGTTTTGTTTAACTTTATGAAAGGATGTCAAATATGAATCATCTATTCCTTTATGATTTATGTTTTTACTTAAAATTACATTTAGAATAATACTATAAAATTATCCATATCTAGATATATAGATTTGGTAGTTTTTTATGACTGATATCTGTGTAATTTTTACTACAAGCTTATTCTACTTTCAATTTAATTGTTTACAGATTTCTGCTTCTGTCAAACAGGATTGCTATGAATATGTATGTGCAAATGCCCTGATATCTATACTCAGGAACTTCTCTCAGACATGTGCATAGAAAAGAAAGATGTGGATTCTGCAAGTGTACACTATATGATAAGGTAGAAAAGATAGCCAGGTTGTAATTCCATCCAATTTATTGGCAGCATAGCATAACAAAGGACTCTACCATCTGCTTCCTTATCCTTGGTTACCCCTAAATGACTTGACACATATAAAAACCTCACCTTTCTATCTTTCTAAATTTTATGTACAAAAAGCCATTGTTTTGTGCTTGTATGGAGACATAATTGCTATAACTTCTAAATGACATTGTTTTTTGGTATATTTGGTAATGTCAAGATATTTTAGTCTCTCCTTCTTTCAAGTCAGTTTGAAAATAATATATTGCTTCATAAATATGTAAAACTATTGAATTTCTGTTAAATATTATTGAATGAAAAGCATAACTTCCCAAGATGGTTTCCATATAATTTGGTAAAACTCAATTATATATCTTAGAATTTTATTGTTGCTATTTTAGCAAAGCTTTTTAAATAACTTTCTAAATTATTCTTTTTGAGTAGGAATGATTTTCATTTCTTTGGCTTTGCTCGATGAGTCATTGTTTTTACAGAATAATTTAAAGATTAGTTTTACTTTTTCTTCTGTTGCAGATTGGGTTGATCTGCACTTCACTTTAATTGTACTTTATTTTATTTAATTAAAAAAATTTTTAATTTAAAGTTTCATTTTTAATTTTACAAACCCACCACAATTCCTTCTCCCATTCCTCTCCACACTCAGCCTCAGCTCTCCCATCCACCCCCTCCTTTCATTCCTCAGAGACAGTAAAACTTTCTATGGACAGTCAGCAAGTTTGGCATATCAAATTGAGGCAGGACCAAGGCCCTTCCCGCTGTATCAAGGCTAAGTTATCCCTCTATAGAGAATGGGCTCCAAAAAATCAATTCATACACTAGAGATAAATCATTGTCCCATTGCCAGAGGTCCCTCAAACTGCCCAATATCATCCACATTCAGAGACCCTATTTTAGTCTCAAGCAGATTCCCCAGCTGTCAGTTCACAGTCTTGAGCTACCAGTAGCTCACATCAGCTGTTCTATGGGTTTCCCCATCATGATCTTGACCCCTTTGCTCATATAATCCCTCCTCCCTCTCTTTGACTAAACTGGGAACTTAGTTAATGTTAAGCTGTAGATCTCTGCAAACTATGTGCATAGCAACATTATTACTAATAGCCAGAATCTAGAAACCACCTAGATGCCCCTCAACTGAAAAATGGCAAAACATGGTTAATTTACACAGTGGAGTATTACTCAGCAATAAAATAAAAAACAAATAAAAATAACATCATGAAATTTGCAGGCAAATGAATGGAACTTGAAGAAAAATCTTAAGTGAAGTAACACAGACCCAGAAAGGCAAATATGGTATGACTCACAAATGGATATTAGATGTAAAGCAAAGCATAACCAGTCCACAATCCAGAGAGCTAGGTAACAAGGAGGGCCTTCAGAGAGACATCCATGGATCCCCTGATAAGGGGAAATAGATAACATTTCCTAGGACCCTGGGAGGAAGGTAAGGGGAGATGAGAGGAGAACATGAGGGAACAGGATGGTTGAGTTGGGGGATGGACAGAGAGGGAGAGCAAACAAACAGATATTTTATAGGAGTCAGTTTGGGGTAAGAGAGAAACTTGGTGTTAGGGAAATTCTTGGGAATCCACAAACATGACCCCAAGTAATAGTAAGGAGGATGGGATACCTGAACTGGCCTTCCCCATAATCAAATTGATGACTAACCAGTTGTAATCATGGACCTTTCATTCAGCAACTGATGTACTCATCTTTAAAACAATGAGATTAATAAACCTGTTTTACTATTTTAAATTTCCTGTAGATTCTTTTCAGATTCTCATGTAAGGGGAAGTATTGCCAGAAAACAATACTGTACTTTTTCATTTTCAATTCTCAAAATCCCAACACAGTTTTTTACAGACCTTGAGAGAACAATACTCAATGTTATTTGGAATAACAGGAAAGCCAGGATTGCCAAAACAACTTTGCTCAACAAAAGAACCTCAGGTGGCATCACTATCCCCGACTTCAGATTATGCTATAGAGCCACAATAATAAAAACAGCTAGGTACTGGCCTAAAAACAGACTTGTGAATCAATGGAATCAAATTTAAGACCCAGACATTAACCCATTCACCTATGAACACTTGATTTTTGACAAAGAGGCCAAAAATATTCAATGGAAGAAAAATAGTATCTTCAGTAAATGGTGTTGGCATAACTGGATGCTAGGGTGTAAAAAAATGAAAATAGATCCAAACATGTCACTCTGCACAAAACTCAAATCCAAGTGGATCAAATACCTCAACATAAACCCAGCTACACTGAACTTGATAGAAAAGAAAGTAGGAAATACCCTCCAGTGCATTGGCACTGGTGACCATTTTTTAAATATAACACCAGTGGCATAGTCTCTAAGAACAACAGTCAATAAGTGAGACCTCCTGAAACTGAGAAGCTTCTGCAAGGCCAAGGACACAGTCAATGGGACAAGATGACAGCCTACAGAATGGGAAAAGATTTTTACCAATCCTACAAGTGACAGAGGACTAATCTCTAAAATATATAGATAATTCAATTCTTACAATTAGCACATATTTTTGCTTTAGTTTTTTAAAATTTATTCAGCAAAAATGTTATTAGAAATCATGGTATTGAGAATCTTTACTTTGTATTTCACCCCCATTTAAGGTGATGCTTGCTGTATATTTTCTTACTGTATTTTAATATTTATTTTCTATTGAATTTGTTTTCAGTTTTGTGAATTGTTTTTATAAACATATAGGAATTATGCTATGTTTTTTTCTTCTAATATATAAACGTGATAAATTTATATTTACAGGTTTGTAACAGTAAATAACAATAATTCCCATATGTACAAATTTTTTTCTATTGTACGCTTTTCACTTTATGTTGAAATAATATTTCCTTTTAGATATTTAGCACTGATGCTTCTGAGAGAAAGACTTGTTTTTCTTTGGTTTGGCTCAATGAGTCATCATTTTTACAAAATGACTCAATGTTTAGTTTTAACTTTCCTTCTGTTGCAGATTGAGTTGATCTACACTTCATTTTAATTGTACCTATCTTTAAAACAATGAGATAAGAGAGACCTCAGTACAAGTATTTTTCTTACTTTAAATATGAAGTTATTTAAGTCTCCTTTCTTCTTAAGACAATTAAAATGCTATTTTTTTCTAGGAATTTACAAAAGTTTTTAAGTGCATGACATAGGCACATAGTTATTGATGAGATCATTTTATTTCTTAATCTATTTTTAATTTAGGTAGCATTGCTTAAAAGTAATAACATTGACTTTAAGAGTTTGGTAATTCCTTGTCAGAGACTGAACTGAGTACTTTTTCTGTTGGGCAGTAGTATTCCTGGCATGAAGATAGAGCCCTTTGCATTATAATGATAAAAATCATCTTTAGGTGTTATCAACCATCTCCTGGACAGTGTAATTATCTTTGGTTGAGAGTCATTGATTTGTATATATTACCCTTTTAACATTTATATCTTCTTTATCTTATTCTTTACTTCTTCATCATATAGTGTGTTTTGTCCAGAGTTTGTCTATATTATTAACCTTTTCATAGAGCACTTCGATAAGTCTTCTTTTTTTACTTTTTTATTATGAGTAAAGTCCTATTTTTTTTATCCATGTATACCCTTGTTCAAACTCTCTTCCCCCTCTTGCCCATTTCAGTCACTCTCTCTTCTCCACATAAGTCTTTAAAAAATTATTTTCTATTTCACCAATTTCTGTTCTTATTGTCCTCTCAAACAAACAAAAACCTTTGGAATGAATCTATTTATTTGCAAAGTAAAATGCTTAGGTAACTGTTTTCAGTTATCACCACTTTTGCTGTGAAATACTATGTCACTATGTCACTCTGTGGTTCAAGTTAGCCTCAGACTCATGGTCTTCCTGCCTCGTTCATATTCTTGGAATTACAGGTATCTGGCACAACTTCTATCTTCACTTTCAGTCCTTCTCATATTTTATTTGAAGCCAAACTTTTTATAAAACACTCCTTTGTTATAGTCTATGATTTTTGTTATAATCATTGTTATTGATATAAGTGCCTGGCTTGGTGGTCCTGGCTACTATATGAAAGCCAGCTGGGCAAGCCATGAGGAGTAAGTCATTAAACAACACTCCTACATGACACCTGCATCAACTGTTGCCTTCAGGTTGATGCCCTATTTGAAATTTTATTATGACATTCATTCTTGATGAAGTATTTGGATATGTAAGTGAAATAAATCTGTTTCTTCTCAAATTGCTTTTGGTCATGATGTTTCATCACAGCAATAAAAACCCCTAGACAGTGTCTAGTAGGAATATTTTTATATGTATGAGTGCTTTCCACGTATTTATGTATGTGAATGCTGTGCATGCAGAGCCCATAGAGACAAGCAGAACACATCAGAATCTCTGGAACTTGAGTCAAGTTGTAAGCTGCTGAAAACTAAATGCAGGTCCTCTGTAAAGGTAACAAGTGCTCTTAATATCTGTGCTGTCTGTTTTAGCCCAGGAAAATAATTAAATTGATAATACAATGTTATTATTAAACAAAATAGACTTTAATGTTTGAAAAGAACTAGAAATGGCATCTGTACATGTCAACAAAACTTCCAATTCACCACAAAGAGAGAGTAATCTTAATTATGTGTGCTAAAAAATCCTTCAGAATGTGAAGCTGTCCTGTTGTAAATGTTCTACCTAACATTTTGCCTACATAGTGACTCTGGCATGAACCACCCATCCTATAGGATAAGCAAAAATATTAGGGTTTGGTGAGATTAGATGTGCTGTGTTGGTTATGGATGCAAATAGAATTTTTTTATTTTTAAAAACTTTTTTATTGACTCTTTGTTGATCTTACATCATTCATTCTGATCCCACTCACTTCTTTCCTTTCCTTTTGCAATCCCCCAAGTTAAAAAACCAAAAAAAGAAAGAAAACCAAACAAATAAACAAACAAACAACAACGACAAACAAAGTTTTGGCATGGATGCTATAGTGTGGCCCAGTGAGTCACAAGGTATATCCTTTAGTCTATATATCTTTACATGTAAGTGTTCATTGCAATGAGTCATTGATATGCTTTGAGGCCTCTGGTTTCTGCCATACCTTCGATAGTATGGCCTTCCTGGAACTCCTCTTGTATATTCTATTTTTTCTTTGTCTCATAAAGATTCCATAGCTTTGGATTTATAAGTTTGCCCCCTTCATGTGCTCCAGGAATTCATAAATAAAGTGGAATTTGGGGTAGAGTATCTTATAGTCCTGGTTCTAGGTCTGGGTAGTAGCTGGGTTGATCGGTCTTTGAGCTCTCCTTCATTGTCATCCAGGCGTGCTCTCCAGTACTGCCTTGGCTAGTTCACCCAATGTAGCAGACAACAAGGAGATGGTCCAGTTCTCCTGTTCTCACACCCTTAGGTTCAGCTCAACCACACTCACACCTCCAGGACCAACTCTACTGTTTTGCTCCAGCAAAGTTCAGAGGCAGCTCTCTGAATTGCTGCACTTGATTAGGGGCAGGGCCAGCTCTTCTGTTAACATGCCTCTGGGTTGGCTCTCATGCTTGTCACAGGTAGCAAGGTGTCAGAGGCATATTTCCCTTGCCTTTGCCACCCCATGGCATATGAGGGAAATGGTTGGGGCATCTCTCCTGCTCTCATACCCACAGGCCTCGCTCAAGTTCACCTGTGCCCTCATCAACAGGATCATCTCTAGTGTGTTGCCCAGGCAAGATACAGTGCCCACTGCAGAGAGCATTTCTTAGCTAACATTGAATATATTAATAGTTTTGGGGGAATAGTGAATAATTTGTAGTTGTTCACAGTTCACACTTGTCTAATAAAATTAACTATGTGTATCTCTGGATCTGTCTGCTCTATTTCTCTCTTATTGATCTTATGTTTAATTGTGTGTCTGTGTATGGGCATGGGAACTTGAGTTTAGGTACCATTGGAGGCAGAAGAGAGTACCAGATGAGCCAACGCTTGAGTAACAGGCAGTTGTGATCTTCCAGATGTGGGTCCTGAAAAGCAAACTTGTGTCCTCTGGAAGAGCAGCAAGCACTTTTTACCCCGGGGCCACTTCTCAAGTCTCCTCTGCTTCTTTCTTTGCTTTCATGCCTTCGTAATGACAGCTGACTCTCATACTATGAGACTTGAAAGATAAAATATATGCTTCTATAAAAATATAAATATTATAAGTAATTCGAGGTTGACATACAAATCTACTACCAAATGAAATATTTCTAACAATTACTAAGTCAAAATGATTTAAAATATCAGTAAATGTGATAAAAGGTAAAACAATAAAATTAACAAATTTAATTTAACAAACCAAGAGTTCATTGAAAGCAATGATTGGAGAATAGACACATTTAAAAATTATTACAGAAAGAGTATTTTACAAAGCTTGATCTTTGTCAAGATCCGAAACTGCTTGAAACAGTCTGTCCCATTGTAAGTTGTGTTTGTGTTATGCCACTTCTCTTTAGCTGTCTTCAAATTTCCAAATTAGCATCTTGTTGCTTTATCTGTTTTCTCTTTACCCTGTCTTAATCTCTTGTCATTCCATTCATTTGGATTCCAGTCCACCAAAGGCGCTGTCTCACACCCAGGCCTCCACATAGGAGCCGATCCTCTTTTCCTGTTCTACTATGCAGGTCACATAATGATGAAAAATGTCCCCCTTCAGGAATTTTTCTTAAGCTTGTGTTTGAAAATGCAACTTCTAAATGGTTACCAAGTCAGGGAGCGAGCAGGACAATAATTTTTCATTTTTATTGGCAGCAAGACATTAAACCTCTCTGTGGAAGAAATTTAGTGGTAACTTTCAATGCTTGTTTCTTATTTTGTCCTTTGCAAAGGTAATTCCTCAGTGATAGTGAGTAAATCCTTAGAGCCAAAGGCAATAATTTCTTTTGAAGTTCTTGATGGTAGTGAATAATGCTGTCTTCTCAATTTTGACATATTCAAGAAAATACATCTTTCTTTAATTGCTTTTCTCTGATTTTTCAAAGGTTATAATGCTTGAACACTGAGTTCACAATGTCACTGGAATCACAATGCAAAATGATGGGAAAGTTTTGATTTTTTTTTGATATATTCTCAGAATTTGCAAAGTAACAAAATTTAACATTTTAACTACTTAGTTGATTTTGGTTGCTAAAAAAAAAACTTTGCATTTTTGTTCATTGAAAGTTAAGGAACTTCTAAGTATTTTCCAGTGGAGATCAAGCTAAGGGCAGGTTGTTTTTCTACTTAGAATATTTTCCAGCTGTAAGAAACACAGACAAACAACTTCTTTAAGAAGTTACAGTATCATATATTTTAGCAAAAAAGGATTCAAGATGTTTTTAAGCAATGATTACAGAATTTTATATAATAAAATCCTTACTTTAGTTTTTTTCTGTGATTAATTTTATCTATAAAATAATGTAAGTTTTTCTTTTGCATTTTACTTGCTAAAATTTTCTTGTTTGAAGTCAGCCATTTTCTAAAGCCAATAAATATTGAACATATTGTATGAGACCTGGATTGGGTCCCTGCAGTATTGATCCTTCATTCATTCCTTCAGTACTTGCCTATTGAACACATGATGTGAACTGATACAAATTGTAGGAAAGAAACAGAACCCAAGAAGAGTAACAGTCTAATTAAATTTGCATTCTAGCAAAAGAAAAGTGGAATCAACTAGTCAACACATAATTCCATAAAATGGCATTATGAATAGTACTATTAATAAAATTAAGAATAAGAAAAGGAAGAGTGGAGAAAGAACTAACTTTAGATGAAATATGTTAAATGCCTTGAAGGTGAAATCATTTGTGAAATTGATGTAGAAGTAGTAAAGAGAACAAAATAATATTTAATCCTTTAAATAAACATTTATATTTATTATATTATTTATAGTATATTTAATTATGTTAATATCAGTATGTCAATATTTTATTATTATAATAAAATAATATATTATTTTATATTTATTATTATTTTGCATTTATATTTAACTTATATTTATTATTTTATAATAATGTTATATATTATATTTTAAATGATATAGTATATTGATATAGTATTAATATAATATATTAATAACATTTAATATTGAAAATATTAATAAATATTAATCCTTTATATCATACAGGGGAAGAGAATAGAGATCAGGCACACAGTAGTTATAGGAAGTCTTGGCAACTCACAGGAACTGTCAGTGGAGGCTGATAATGGTTGAATTCAGAGAGTACATGATGAGAGACTCTGTGGACCATGTTGGGGCTGATTTTCATGCTGGTTGCTAAGAAGCCATTGGAACTGCTTTTGACTCCAAGTGATGAGCTTCTCTGACTCAGGTTATGTGAAAGCAAGAGGAGTGTAGTGGGATTCAGGCATTATTTAGGGGATTTTTAGCAGCTCCTGAGAAACAGGACCCATGCGGGGTATGGCCAGAATAGATTGGGACCCTGGGAACACTGATTTCTGTCCCTGTTTGTTCCTGCATTCTTAGGGAGCAGATCAGTGCTTATATAACCTCTTAATAAATATTAATCCTTTATATGATATATGGCAAGTAAATATTTCTGCAATATCTGGTGCCCAAAATGGGGCACCCCACATCAGTGGAGTCATTAAATAGAAAGCCTGCATAGGTTGGAGGTAAAGGGTCAGATAGTAACATTCTTTTGTTGTGGGTGTCTGTGGTCAAGCATATTTTGGGAATATTAGACAAAAATAAGGGTGGTGAGAGATCTTAGTGGATAAAGGACTTTGTCTAGAAATTCTAGTAACTTGAGTTTAATCCCCAGAATTCATCATTAAAGGACAGAAGTAAATCTCAAAATTGTCCTTTGACCTCCATATGGATGCTATGAACACAAACATGATTAATTTTTTAAAATTGAATGAAAAATACTTAATTTTGGGGGTCAATATGGCACTTTATTTTACATATTTTGAATAAAGTGACAGAATGTGTGATATCTTCAGTTTTCAACACAGAATTCTCTTCTGAGGAACTCTTAAGAAAACAGTATTCCATGATCCACACTGAGGGCTTTGATGAGGTGGATGCCACTTCAATAAATCATCTCTTCTGAGAAATACAGGCACTTCCAAACAGAGCCAAAAGGTCAGTTTTCTGTCACTGTCCCTCATAACTCCTTTTCTTGACCTTTGATTCTGACTCTGGTGAGATCGTTTTCTCTTGCCAGTAAGGCCTCCTGTGAGGGTCTCCTCACCTTTCAACTCCCTCACTTTTTTTTGAGTTGTGTGTTGAAAAGTGGCCACTGTGTATAATTCCAAATCCTTATAATTTCTGGATGTTACATGCCTACAGCGTCCAGACTTTGACTGAATATCCGAATTTTTTTATTCACCAGAGAAGACACATGACAGAATCTTGTATGTCTCTGGGAAGAAAAGTTAGGCCTCTTATAAAATAGATAGGATTAATGGGCAGGGGAAATGGCTTTGTTAAAAGAAATGTTATGCCCTTTGGGGTAGAATATCACCTAGCATCCAAATTATTCATAGCAAAGAAGCGTGCTCATTATTCTACAGGTAGGTTCTTTAGCTAAAGAATTCAGAACAGTCATGGAAACTTTTAATTTTTCCCAACCCCATGACATGCTTCTTAATTATCCAAGAAACCAAACTTAACTTGTAACTATGCCATTTTTCACTACACTTGAATGTCTTAGAACAGATACTGACTAATTTTCTACCAATTTCCTCCTATCAGTTTGCTAAATTAAAATGTTTTAAAGGTTAATTGTCAAATCCTTCTGGGGGAAAAAAGCTCTCAAAAGGCTAAGTTTTCAGACTAAGTAATATGTCCTTATCCCATTTTCATAAAGCCTACTCAGGGTACTTTGCATTTGGTATGTTGGAGACTTGGGTACTTCCGAAACTGAAAGAGTAAACAACAAGAGGAAGGGCTGAGTGGAGTGAAGTGCTTGTCTGGCTTTTGTGAGTGTTAGTGCCATGTCTTATGGAAGAAGGTGAAGGAGGCAAACTCTAACAGGACAAAAGGACCAAGGAGTCAGCAATATCGTAGCACAAATCCCAGCTTTGGCATTTTATTGGCTGGCTAATGATCCTTGCTTACATTTCCAGAAATATTCTCTTTAGTAAGAAGAGTGTGGCACCTTCTCAATGGGGCAAATATAAGACAAGTTAATTACTATGCAGCTCATTTATCCATGTGTAGAACTTGTAATTTGTGCCAGTGTGCTGATGAAGGAGAGCTGGGTTACTTGCATTTAGTAGAAATAAACCACTTCAAAATATTTAGTAATATTTTTGCAGTAAAGCAGGGGTAGGAACTCACATGGCATGAGACTTAGCAACTTATTTAAAAATTTCCAGTTGCCTCTTGAGTAGTCAGAGACTAGAAACTGTAAGAGATTTCTGCTTCTAGTAGCACAAGCCACAAGTTATAAAGAATACATCTGCCCAACTAGAAGTGACATATTCTTCTTTTTCAACATAATATTTTTATTGATTACTTGGGAATGTCACAAAATGCACCCCAATCACACTCACTTTCCCAGTTTCCCCAGGTCTCCCCCCCCCACATGCTTGTGACCATCAAGAAAAAATGCATCAAGTATAATTTGTGTTGTCAAATTCTTAACTTTTATTGCATCCACATGTGGCAAATAACAAAGTCAGGCTCAAGACACATAAACAATAATAACTGTAGTGGTCTGGCCTTTTCCAAGTTAAAGCTACTTGTTATAGATAATTTCTCATATCCATGGTCTCAAGAATGCTGATAACTAAAATAATTATTAGACACTGTAATGTGTAAATCATTTAAACTACATTGTAAGTAATTTACTTTATTTTTAAATTTATAGTATAATTGCATTTCCTCTGTTCGTTTCTGCCTCAAAACCCCCAAATAACATTCATTATCTCTTTAAAATTTATTGTCCCTTTTTCATTAAGTGTTGATACATACATACTATTATATGTATATAAATATATTATTACTAAATACATAAATACTTATTTTTCTTTCAATTATTTTTTGAGATTATAATATCATTAGATTATTCCCTTCCTTATCTTCCTCAACACTATCTCATGTGCTTCCAACTCACTCTTTCAAACTCATGGCCTTTTTTCCTTTAATTGTTAGAGAATTACATTCACACACATACACAAGTGTGTGTATATATGTAAGCTTAAATGCATAAATACAACCTGCTAAGTTTGATAATGTTACTTGTACATATCTTTTGAGGACTGACCATTTGGTAATGGATAACCATTTGGTGTGCTCTTTCCAGAGGAAGATATTTCTCCTGCTTCTTTTATTCCATGTCATTCTTCGTGTAGGGTTGTGGCCTCCTGAGATTTTCTTTGTCCACTTAAGCATGTCTATTGCCCTCCTGGTTTAGGTCATCATTAGCCATAACCTATCTCATATTTTGGGCTTTTCATGAAAGCAACCTGGTCTAAACTGTATGCACATACTCCTTATTTTTGGTCTCAGGTCTCCATCTCAGTGTCTGGATTTCCAAGTTATTGTCACTTCTTTCCAGCATCTAACTCTTCCATCTTGCCTCCCTTCTTGTGTAGTCTATCTCTTTTTCATTTTCTCTCATCATGTCTGGACCATTCTTCATTCTTATCTTTTTATCTCCAGGAGAATCTTCAGACACTGGAGTACATTTTCTTTAGAAGACAGAAGAGAATTATAAACTACAAATGATGCTTCATTTGTTTACTTGCTCTATATGGGGCAATCGTCACATGGAGAAAGGCATACAAAGGTGTGTAGTCATGAGCTGGTCTTGTTTCTCTGTCTCATCTTTAAGGGTGACATTAATCCAATATTGTTTTCTGCTGTGGTAAATCTGTCAAGCTTGCTGTGGATCAAAACTGATCTCTACAGTAACTCTAGATCAGTGACTATTTGAGCCAGACCATGATTTCTTAAGAAAGTTTGGAACCAAAGAGAAGGTCCCCAGTTGACCTAAATGTGGCAGATTATCTCAAAACAAAACAAAAAAAGTACAGATCTTATTTAACATTCTTCTACTGGAAAGCAGCTGGAGTAGGCACATTGTCAGGAAATCAGTATTTTCAGAACTCACCAGAAGTCATTTGGATGCAGCCACCTAGTACATGAACTAAAATCCTGCTTATCATGAATCTGAGATTTGACAACAATCAGAATAGGTAAAATAAAAGCTCAAATATTAGTGATCATAATTGATATACTGTTTTCTTATTATCCAATACATAGCTTCTCCAATAACAAGATAAAGCAGTTAAATTTATTACTCAGTTATAAGACATGGTATCTTAAATGTTTTTAATTATTTCAAACCACAAATCAGATTAAATTATAATGCTTAGCATATATGGCCCCAAACTATAATAGACTTTAAGAGCATCCAAAGAAGCATCAGAATTTGGCTTGTTCACATAGAGAAATTGCCAATAAAAAGAAAAATGGTGACTAACAGGAAATGAGCACACATCTGTTTGGAGTTCCAGCTACCTAATATGTTAGTTTTGGCAGCCTATGTGTTCTCTGTCCTGCCAAGCATGCTGCAGTCAGGGAAATTGAAACATTGACTTCATATGGCTGAAATCAGCACCAGCAATGCCACTGTATGTACTGGCCATTCCAAATAGTTCCAGAGGTTGATGTGAGGCTCAACTTGGCAGCTTTAAGTGATACAGCTTGTTACCTATAATGGGAATGACGCATGGTTTTTAGTGAGCTAATTTGTTTTGAAAATGTTCATTACTTTGAGTTCTAGAGCTCATATGCAGATATAAATCCAACATTTAAAATACAAGCAACTTTCAAACAGAAAAATAGGTGTGTAGGAGTTCAAATATTATGTTGCAGATACTGAAAGTGAGAAGAATTAAAGGAAGAAATGCTGGCAACAGACTTGGAGGTGGTGGAGAGGCCTTTGGACTCTCCTCCATCCTTTTGCAGGGAAATAAATACTTCACAAATTATCTGCAGTTCTCAAACATCACCCTCACTTAAAGTGCAACAGAAATAAAGCAGAGAATAATGGAGTCAATGCTCAGAGCATCTTGGCATTTGATTCTCACTGAACCGAATTATGATTCTAAAGCACTTAGTGCATACCTGTTGTAATCTGGAAATTTAGGATAAGTTTAATGTAATAAAGGAATGTGCAGCCTTGTAAAACTTCAGTGGTGGTGAAATCACTGAACTGATAGAGGGTGAGAGCTATTTTAAAAAATTACCATCTTTTAGATCAGCACGCTGGTCTGTACACACTCTGTATTATGTCAGGTGTGAGTAAGAAACAAGTTTTTTCTTGTGATATAGCAACATACTTTATTACTTTCAGTTACCTTCTGGGGCTGAAGTTTTCAGGGAAATTCAGCCTTAGTAAACGAACTTGTGCAGATTCCACTTCTCTTGCTGTTTCTGCTTATTGTGCTATAGTAGAGGCCTCAGTCTCCTGGGGGAAAAGGAGGGGTGAATTCCACCCACCTGATGAGCAAGTCTTCTGCATACTTATGGAGTCTACAGCACTGTTTTAATTAATTAATTTTTATTGTTTTTTGAAAATCAATATCAAACATTATATTAAAAGGCAAAACATTCAGAATAGATAACAAAAAACCCATACAGTAAAAGAACTTTTTTTTTCTAAAATACATGAAACATAAAAAATAAAATCTAAAGCTTCTCAAGCCAGGTTAGGCTCAGCTACAGATGTTTATTTTGTATTCGGTGTTCTGTCTGCATGTATACCTGCACACCGGAAAATGGCATTATCAGATCTCATTATAGATGGTTGTGAGCGACTATGGGGTTGCTGGGAATTAAACTTGGGACCTCTAGAAGAGCAGCCAGTACTCTTAAACTCTGAGCCATCTCTCCAGCCTCTTAAAATCACTCTTATCTTTATCTTGTGTTTTTTTTTTTTTTTTTTTTTTTTTTTTTATTTTCCAGCTCTCCTTTGGCAGTGTCATTAATCTTATCTTCTAGAAAGTCTCTGACCTTAGTGTTTACTGAATCTTCCCTTTTGTCAAAAATTGTGCTTCGTGACTCATATACAGGCTGCTCTAATATGCTCATGATTGTTTTGTTTTGAGACAGGTTCTTATCACTCAACTGATGAAACTATGTCCCTACACCTACACTTCCTAAGTGCTAGAATTACATAGTGGTATGCTACCATTCCCAGATGAAGGGTTGGCTCAGTGTTTCCTAGCACTTGCTCTTTTTGTAGAGGACCTGGGTTTGATTTCTAGCATCTACATGGTGATTGACAATTACCTGTAACTCCACTTCCAAGGGATCCATCACCCTCTTCTGGTTTCCTTGGGTATCACGCACATGGTACAGACCCATACAAAAAGGAAAAACAACTAATAGACATAATAAAAATAAATAGATTTTTTTAAAATTAAAAAGAATACAGACTTTTGGAAACAAACTGATTACATAGTATACTAGATACTATGTAAATTTGAGAGTGTGTCATTGGATAATATGGCTGGAATGAAAGTCTTTATAAATATTTTATTGTACCAGCTCAAGTCTTTTCATTTTTCATAAACTAGACATGTTCAGGAATATGACAATAAATCTTGACTTGATAGGTAATACCTAATTCTCAGCAGCAGCAGAAAGTCTCACAAAAGATACTTTTTCTTTAGCAGATCTCATGTTATTGTGACCTTGGAATCCATGTCATGATGGCAGCTCACTGGCAGGCAAATCATTTTTAGTCATAAAACTTTGTCATAGGGCTTTGGCAGATCACTCTTAGCCATCTGGAAAATGGGCACTGCATCATGTTAAAATGGGTACACCCCACCATGATAGGTTCTAGATTACAGAATCTTTGGATTTAGACACTGTTTAGTACTGAGTAAAGCAAGTTTTCTCTTGGGCCATGAACCAGCTACCAAATCATGACAATTAGCTTATTGTTAATTGTGAATGCTCAGCCTTATCTTATGCTTGCCCCACTAGCTATTATATTTATCCTTATTTATATTATATTTATTTATAAGTATATTCATCTACTTTCACCTCAGAGCTTTTAACCTTTCTTTCATTCTGTGTGTCCTACTTCGTGTCTGGCTGCCTGGTGACTGCCTGGCTGGCTGGCTCTGGGTGGATCCCTCTATTTCTCCATTATTCTCTTCTCTCTGTCTTCGCCCCATTCTTCTTGTTACCTCATCTTTAGCCTAGATTCCTCCTCGTACTTATTCTTCCTACCCAACAGCTCTGCCTATTCTTCTACTGCCTAGCTATTGGCCATTTAGGATTTTTGTTGTTGTTGTTAGACCAGTCAGGTGCCTCAGGCAGCAAGGACACACAATCTTTACATAGTTAAACAAATGCACCACAAACAAATGTAACACATCATTACTTGTTAAAGAAATATTTTACAATATCCATGTCCCTGGAAGAATTCTTAGTACAGCAGAAAGATCCACTCTATATTAAATTGCTAAGATTAAGCTACATAAATAAATATAAAATGATCATAATGAGTATTTTTTGGACATTCAAAAGGAATATAAAATAAAAAATATCAATAATACTTTAATTTCATAGCATTTTAGGTTAAAAGAAAACAAGGAGTCTGAAATGTTGGGCAGAGCAAGAATGACATGGAGGCAGGACTAAGCCACTGTTACCACCATGACCAGAGATAACCAAGGTAAGTTTACCTGCAGATGCTCAGGCTTTGAAAATACAAAATTGTGGGCTCTATTTGGTAGGCAGAGGAAACTCAAGACTTTTCTGCAAGAGCAGGAAAAGACAAATGAGGATGAGTCCAAGCAACCCTGTGGCTGTGTTTAACCTCTTGACCTTGATTTTTGTGCCTGGAGCAAAAGCCACCAAGATCACCTCTCCTCCTGTAGTGCTTCCACATCCCAGGCCCCATGGAATTCTCCTTGCTTCTCATCTGCATAAATCCCTTCTGGGTTTCCCTTACTTCAGATAGCCCTACGGCCACTGCAGCCAGTCGTGGGATGAGGGGGGATCGTTTCTTCTTAATATATTTTATTATTGCAGGCATACCTGAAAGTATCCAACATGGTTTTATAATTAAAACAACAGACATACACTCCTGATGATAGCCCAGAATTTCCATAAAGATTTATTCCCTTCTGTGTTAATATCTAGCACAAGCACAGTACATTTGCTGCAATTAACAAACCAATACTAATTATTTACATGATTTATTTGGAATGTTTATTCATGAGTTCTTTATTTCATTTCTCTCTATCTAATCATTTTAATAGCATAAACTGATTTTTATGTTTAGCATAGGATATAATATAATTTTATTGTTGCACAAATTATTACTGTTATATAATAAATATGAAAGTTTTATAATTTTTACTATAAAAGTTATTACCGAGTGGAGTCCACAGAAGTTGTATATTCTACTGTTTCTCATTTGGTGGTCACAATGGTGATTTTGTGGTTTAGAAGTTGTGTCTATTTTCTCCATCCATGCCTACTTAAAACCTAGTACTTAGAGCTTAAGTCACGTATTATTATTGAATCACAAGCATCATTGATTATAAGATCATAGGTTAAAAGAGTTTTTTGCAGAGTTTTTTTCACAGTTATGTGAATGCTGGTGGCCTTAGAAACAACTTGAAAATTTATCTGTGGTCTGTTAAATGTACTCCTACAACCACATCATATCATCCCATGTCTGAGAGTAACTATTGCTAGAGTAGAAACTGCCCCTTTTCAGTGAATCCCCACTGTGGGAATCACAGAACAACTGGGAAAGCTCATGTAGTCTATAAAATTCTCTGTTGACATAAGATCAGTAGTGAAGTTTTCCCCAGGTATGTTGTACTGTAGGATGCAATCATGTGAATGATGGAGCGAGCTGTCCCTTAGCAGTCTTTGAAACTTCTTCACCTATCAGTTATAAGGAGTCAGCCTAAGGTCAGAATAAAAATGTTCAACTACACACCCTGCCATCCTCAGGGTCTTGAAATTCCAACTGGGGGAAGAGCAACACCACATTGTTCTATGTTGATCAGCCTTAGTGTTCCCTCACAATAAGTATTCGTTTCCAACCAGAGACAAGTCTACACACTGGCTTCAATTTATGGTTTCTGGCAGTTTCTAGTGCTGGGATCTTAGCCAGAGAGAAACACTCTCCTTCTGTCTGTCTTTATCCATTTTATTTCTCAGTTAATATTTTGAAGTAGTCTTCTTATAAATTCCTAAATATGCCATTTGTAATTTGACTTATGACAAACATGTTCCTTCCAACATCTGTTATAAATTATGCCTGAATCATGATTTTGCCAAATTCCTGTTCTTTCTGGATCACAACAATCTAGTTCTCTCAGTCTTGGGAAACTCATTAATCCTCTCTGAGGTAATTTATTTCCCTATACAGTAGGTAAATTGTTTTCAACATAGTTATTATTAGTATATTAGAAGGACATAGTAAAGTATTAGCAGAGTTTCAAGCTTATATCACAAGAGTGAAAAATGGTATATGTTTATAGCTTTCATGGGGTAAATAAAATATTACAGGATAGAAAATCTTCAGAACTTGTATTCATTATGAATTATTAAGGACCTCCATAGATGGGAGGTTAATATAGTCATTATGCTTATTTGGAGAGGTCATAGTTATTCTATGACATTCTGTCATTAGGATCATATATTTGAAAGAGCTAAGACCACAATCTAGAGTGACCCTATGTCAGGATTTACTACTGTTTTGTGGTTGAATAATAAGAATGATAAAATTGGTTTTGGATTTTATCTGAAATTTTGAAATCAGGCAAAGGAAACAGTGGGGAGTTCTGTGCAAGAAAAAGATGGAGACAGAAAAGCACATCCAAAAATTAAAAAATATTAAAGTATGTAAAAAATAAGAAAAGATCAAGGTAGAGTTGGAATCCAAGTCTAGATAGAATAGGGATTGATTGGGAATCAAGATATAACTAGTTTTGCATGTATACACACTTTCATTGTAAGCACTCGTAGGTGAATCTTCATAGTGGGATGTTTTCAAACATCCAAAGATACATATAAAGAATGGTAAGTATCTGATATCACAGAAGGCATAAATGACAGGTGAACATTCTATGATCAGCTCCTAACATTGCATTTATCCTCTTTCTATTGCTCTTCTTATCTTTCATCTCCTACAAGAAGTGTAGACTGAAGATTCAGTCTAACCCTATCCAATTTCTAGAGTAAGTTTTAATTTATAAAATCAAAATTTTATAGTTTTCTTTTGTCACATCACGCTGTAAATTCACTTTATAGCTTGTTTGTTTTCTTTTGTATAACAGTTTAGGTGGATTCCACAGCATCTCTAATTATTTGACAGTAACTCATGAAGAATCCACTTTTTTCTTCAGATCAACATTAAAAACTTCAACCTTTTCAGTCTCAGGCATCTACCTCTCAGATTCTGCCATTCCCTACTTGTTCATCTCCACATTGGGAACTGAGGTAGATGGGATGTCACCATCATCTACTTTTATTTCGAAAATTGACTGCTTTTTATCCCCCAGATATAATTTTGCAATGATGTCAAGGGAAGATAATAGAAATAAAAAAGGGAGCAGACAGGATTAAAGGAGGGATAAAAACAACTTGGTAGTTTATGTTCATCTGTCACTATGACTTCCATGATGATAGATAATTGTTCATAATACATTATCTGTTATTTTGGAGGTATTTGGATATATTTTCCCACTGTAGGGATTCCCACAGAAGTTCATTTAGGTATATGTTTCTTTATTATTATTATTATTTTTTGAATAAAGTCTCATTTTTTATCCATGTATCCCCTTGTTCAAACTCTTTTCCTGCTCCCACCCCTCCCAGTCACTCTCTATTTGCCCCATCTCCTCATCTCCTCCCCAACAAGGGCAGGAGATCCCAGGGTCCCAAGGTGGCTTAGTTCAGCATCCACTACAGGCAGATCCACTTTCCTCATTCTAACATCAATACTGAGTCTGGTGTTCCTCTGGAGGGAATGGGCTCCCAGATGCCAGTCCAAGGCAGTTCAGATCCTAAGCTATTCAGTGCTTGTGGTTTGCAGCTTGAACATGCTTTGCTTTTTGTTTAAAGTCTACTAATGAATGAGTATATCCCCTGCTTGAACATGCTTTGCTTTTTGTTTAAAGTCTACTAATGAATGAGTATATCCCCTGATTATCTTTCTGGGTTTGTGATACCTCACTCAGGAGGATATTTTCCAAATCCATCCATTTGCCTGAAAATTTTAGGGTATCATTTTTTCTTACTGCTGAGTAGTACTCCATTGCATAGATGTACCACAGTTTGTTAATCCATTCTTCAGTTGAGGGCCATCTAGGTTGTTTCCAGGTTCTTGCTATTAAATAATACTGCTATGAACATAGTTGAGCTAATGCCTTTGGGGTTCGATGTACATTTTTAGGGTATATGCCCAGGAGTGTTATTGCTGGATCCTTGGTAAGACTGAGTCCCAGTTTTCTGAGAAACCACCATACTGCATTCCAGAGTGGCTGAACAAGCTTACATTTCAACCAACAATGGAGAAGAGATTCCCTTGCTCCACAACCTCTCCAGGATAGGCGGTCATCTGTGTCTTTAATCTTAGCCATTCTGACAGGTTTAAGGTGGTATCTCAAAGTTGTTTTAATTTGCATTTCTCTGAGGGCTAAAGATGTTGAGCACTTTTTCAAGTGCCTCTCAGCCATTTTTAATTCTGCTGAAAATATCTTTTTCAGTCCTGAACCCCATTTTTTGATTGGGTTATTAAGGGGTTTGGGCTCTAGTTTCTTGAGTTCTCTATATATTTTAGAGATCAGTCCTATATCACTTGTAGCATTGATGAAAATATTTCCCTTCTGTAGGCTATCATTTTTGTCTTATTAACTGTCTCCTTGGCTTTACAGAAGCTTCTATCAGGAGGTCCCACTGATTGTTGTTCTTAGTGTCTGTGCTATTGGTATTATTGAGGAAGTGGTCACCTGTGCCAGTGCACTGAAGGATATTTCCCACTTTCTTTTCTATCAAGTTCAGAGTGGCTGGGTTTATGTTGAGGTCTTTGATCCACTTGGATTTGAGTTTTGTGCAGGGCAATAGGTTTGGATCTTTTTGCATTTATCTATTCACTACCATCCAGCTATGCCAACATCATTTGGTAAAGATACTGTCTTTTTTCCATTGAATATTTTGGGTCTCTTTGTCAAAGAGGTTTTTGGGTTAATGTTGGGATCTTGAATTCAGTTCCATTGATCCACAATTCTATTTTTATGCCACTACCAGGTTGTTTTTATTCCTCTGCCTCTATAGTATAATTTGAGGTTGGGGACGGTGGTGCCTCCTGAGGTTAACTTTGGTTGAGCAAAACTGTTTTGGCAATCCTGACCTGTTATTCCAAATGAAACTGAGTATCATTTTTTAAGATCTGTAAAAAATTGTGTCAGGATTTTGATGGGAATTGCATTGAATCTGTAGACTGCTTTTCGTAGAATTGCCATTTTTACTATGTTTATCCTACCTATCCAGGAACATGTGAGATCTTTCCATTTTCTGATATCCTCTTTAATTTCTTTCTTCAGTGATTTAGAATTTTTGTCAAATAGATCTGTTACTTCTCTGGTTATAGTTACTCCAAGGTATTTAATGCTATTTGCAGCTATTATAAAAAGTGATGTTTCCCTTTTATCTTTTTCAGCCCTTTTATCTGTAGTGTATACTAATTTTTTTGAGTTAATCTTGTGTCCTGCTACCTTGCAGAAGGTGTTTATCAGGTGTAGAAGTTCTCTGGTAGAATTTTGTGGGTCATTTAGGTATATAATTATATCACCTGCAAATAGAGATAGTTTCACTTGTTGTATTCCAATTTGAATCCCCTTAATCTCTTTTTATTCTCTTCTTGCCTTAGCTAAAACGTTGAGAACTATATTAAATAGATAAGGGGAGAGAGGACATCCTTGTCTAGATTCTGATTTAAGTGGGAACGCTTTGAGTATTTATCCATTTAGATTTATGCTGGTCGTCAGCTTCTTGTAAATCAACTTTATTATATTTAGGTATTTTTCCTCTATTCCTGATCTCTCCAGGACTTTTATCATAAAGGATTGCTGAATTTTGTCAAAGGCTTTTTCAGAGTCTAAGGATATTGTCATGTGTTTTTCTCCCTTCAGTTTGTTTATATGACGGATGATATTAATGTTTTTTCATATGTTGAATCATTTTTACATTCCTGGGATAAAGCCTACTTGATTACTGGGAATGATATTTTTTATATGTTGCTATATAGAGTTTGCCAGAATCTTGTTGAGAATTTTTGCATCAATGTTCATGAGGGAAATTGATCTGTTACTCTCTTTCTTTGTTGCGGCTTTGAGTGGCTTAGGTAGTAGGGTAATTATGGCCCCATAAAAAGAGTTTGGCAATATTTCTTCAGTTTCTACCATGTGAAACAGTTTGAGGAGTATTGGTAGTGGTTCTTCTTTGAATGTCTGGTAGAATTCTGCACTGGAACCATCTGGACCTGTGCTTTTTTTACTTGGGAGGTTTTTAATAACAGCTTCATTTTTTTAGGGTTATGGGTCTATTTAGGTATTTAATCTGATACTGATTTAATTTTGGTAAATGGTACCTGCCCATTTCTTCTAGGTTTTCCATTTTAGTTGAGTATAGAATTTCAAAGTATGATTTGACAATTCTCTAGTTTTTTGGGGTCTGTTGTTATGCCCCCCTTTTCATTTTCAATTTTGTTGATTTGGATTCTCTCTCTCTGCTTTTTGGTTAGTTTGGATAATGGTTTATCTATCTTGTTGATTTTCTCAAAAAAAAAAAACACAACTCTTGGATTCATTGATTCTTTGTATTGTTCTTCTAGTTTCAATTGTATTTAATTCAGCTCTAAGTTTGATTATTTCCTGCCATCTCCTCCTTCTGGTGATTTTGCTTCTAATTGTTCTAAGGCTTTCAGTTGTGCTATTAGTTCTCTAGTGTGGGATTTCTCTAGATTTTTCATATAGGCATCTAGTGCTATGAATTTTCTTCTTCTTTTCTATTTTTTAGATAGTCTATGATTTCTTATGGATAAAGCCATATATTTTTTATCCATGTATATCCTTGTTCAAGGTCCCTTTCCCATCCCACCCCTTCCAGTCATTCTCTCTTCTCCACATCACGTTATCTCCTACCCAGCAAGGGCAGGATTTCCCAAGTTCCCAATTTGGCTTAGTTCATCATCCACTCCTGGTAGATCTGACTGCTTTCACTGTGTCCCATAAGTTTGGGTATGTTGTGGATTTATTTTCATTAAAGTCTAGGAAGACTTTGATTTCTTTCTTAATTTCTTCCTTGACCCAGAGGTGGTTCAACTGAGTGATGTTTAGTTTCCATGAGTTGGTAGGCTTTCTTTGATTTTTGATGTTGTTGAACTCTAACTTTAGGCCCTGGTGGTCCGATATGTTACAAGGAATTATTTCCTTTTTTTTGTATCTGTTGATATTTGCTTTATGACCAATTATGTGGTCAATTTCAGAGAAAGTTCCATGTGGTGCTGAGAATATGTATATTCCTTTACATTTGGGGAAACTTCTGTAAATATTTATTATATCCATTTGCATCATATCTCTGTTAGACTCCTTATTTCTCAGTTGAGTCTCTGTCTGGCCAACTTATCTAAGGGTGAAAGTGGGGTATTGAAGTCTCCCACTATTAAGGTGTGAGAATTCATGTGGGATTTGAGCTTTAGTAGAGTTTCTTTTACATAGATAGGTGCCCTTATATTAGGGGCATAAATATAAAGGATTGACATTTCATCTTTATCAATTTTTCCTGAGATGAATAAGTAATATCCATCCTGGTCTCTTTTAATTGATTTTAATTTGAAGTCTACTTTGTTAGATATTAGGATGGCAACACTAGCTTGTTTCTTAGCGCCATTTGATTGGAAAATCTTTTCCTAACTCTTTACTCTGAGCCTGTGTCTGTCTTTGTGGTTGAAGTGTGTTTCTTGTATGCAGCAGAAGGATGGCTTCTGTTTTTGTATCCATCTTGTTAGTGTGTGTCTTTTCTTTTCTTTTTTTTTTTCTTCATTTTGTATTTATCAAAAAAAAAACAGTAAAAAGAATTTAAAATGCAGAAGAGTTAACAATAACTATACAGAGGATAAGAATCATAAGCATGGCTTATCAAGGGTAGAAATACAAATAAGATTGCTACACATATATTTTCTTTGTGTTCAGCTTTCCCTATATATCCTTATTCAAGGTCTCTTCCCCCTCCCAACACAT